>SJYC01099904.1:0-13352 GCA_006408675.1 Madoqua kirkii
TTGAACTGAACTGAACAAAAAGGAGGAAGTAGAGTACTGGGCACTTCACCTGGCTTGCCTTATATCTGGAAGTTCCTGTCCTCTCTGCTCCCCCAACAGTGCTGTGCCTACCTGGCAGCCAGGCATAGAGCAGGGATATGTAAGACTGATTTGCTAGCTGACTGGCTGGGAGGCCTCGGGGCCATGCCATGCCAGCCTGCAGGCTGGGCAGAAAAGCAACTCCAAGGAGGCTGAACTCACAGAGAAAGGCTGGGCCAAGGGGCATCCCTGAGAAGGACCTCTCTTCCATACCCACTCACAGAGACCAAAAGTAACCATCTGATTTCTCCCAGACTTGACAACAATCCTGTATTCAGGTGCTAGAAGGCAGAATTCATCCCTTCACTCAATTCAGCAAACATTGGTCATGTAC
This sequence comes from Madoqua kirkii, assembly GCA_006408675.1. Lineage (NCBI taxonomy): Eukaryota > Metazoa > Chordata > Mammalia > Artiodactyla > Bovidae > Madoqua > Madoqua kirkii. The sequence goes on from SJYC01099904.1 coordinate 413, forward strand.
TCTGGTCTGCACAGCACTAACAATCTATGTTTAAAAAAAAAACACACAAAAAAAAATTCAGTGTTATTTTTAGAAAAAAAAATTTAGTGTTATTATTTTTCCAGCTATGCAACTGTTTAACCAAGACATCGATGAAAATGAATAAATAAAAGGGAAATAGATGTTTAAATCTCATAGAACTTTGGATCTGACCAGCCTCATTTTTAAATGGGGAAAAATATACCTACTTGATAAAATGGCAAAAAAAAAACCCTAATATTATTCTATTACTCTCTCTTAATTCATTGAGCCTCTAAAGCATAGTGTTTTTTTTAATGTAACTCTTTTATGAACAAACTATTCTAAGACACAGTCTGCCTGTGTTAGATTATAATGTGTCTTCCACAGAGATGACCCAATAAGTGAAGCTGCTTATTCCTCATTCCCAAATTCAATAAGGCCTGTTCATATATTGCCTGTGTGTGAGAGAGAACATGGGAAAGTGCCTTGAGAACAGAAGCTTGTACAAATGTTGGCCCTGTGATCTGTATTAGCCGTCATAATTTCCAGATTCCTAGGGGTAGGACAAGGGAGGTTTTGCTTTTTTGGATCCTTGGCTCATAAGTTGCTAAGATGCCTGTCCTTTTTTTTCCCTCTTGCTGACTCAGTCTGGGGAGGGTAGAAGCAAGCGCAGCCAGGAAGGCCTGAGGTCGCACTCCCAGGATTTTGCTCCTGAGCCCGTGGCCCTCCTCCCCTGTACACTGAAGGTCCTTGCAGGACCCTCTGGAGGAGCCTCGAACCAGAAGGTGCCCAGCTGGAAGGAGCCACAAAGAGCCTTGCCTGTTCCAAATGCCCGTCTGGCCCAAAGCAGGAAGTCTGCAGGAACACACCCACAGCTCTGAGTGTGGGGCCTGTCTGAGGATGATGCGCCCTCCCCGGAGCCGGGCCCAGCGCCTCATAAAGCCAGGCCTAGACTGCACAATAAGACGTCTCTCTAAGGCGAGGTGAGTCTTGCAGGATTTATGTGCGCTGAGGCCCCCTTGCAAACAAGCTTAAACCAACAGGACCTGAGTCCCTCCCTTCTGTGAGTTGTGTGACTTGGCTCCAAAGGTTGGGGTAAAAGGCTGCTGTGTTTGCCTGGGGTTTGTCACTGGACGGGCAGAGGCATGTGTGGCCTTTGAGAGACCTGGGTCTCCAAGCCCTTTGGGGGAAGGACGGCTCAGGAGCAGAGACAGGAGGCTTCTGACATGCTCTGCTGGCTGCTGTGTAAAGGAAAACAGGTAGAGAGAGCCAGGAAGGGAACGAGGAGGCAAAGTCATTTATAGGAACGGCCTGGGCAGAGAAACCAAATGTGGGCTCCGTCAGCATCGTGAGCGGCCTGCTGCATAATTCACCCATTGTGGCTGTTTATGTGTCTGTTTTAAAGGTTAATCATTTGTTGGTTTGATCAAGGCCTCCTCCACTGATCACTTCTGTTAGCACATGAACAGTATGCCTGGTATGAAATGCAAACATCCTCATTTGGCAAACGCCGAGTTAGCTAAATTATCCTTCCAGCTGCAGATAAGTTGTGACATTCGTAATAAGTTGCCAGTCAGGAGGGGCGCCGCACATCCTTAGAGAAATTCACGGCTGAATTTCTCACCAGCATCAGTCCATAACTCTCTCTGAAAGAGAGAGGAAGTATTCTTGCTAGCTCCAAGAAGGAAAATATTTGAGATGGAAGCCTAGCCACTGACCGTTGGGGTTTCAGGCTAGTCCACGAGCCCCTACTTACCCAGACTCCCCCACTAAAGGTTTGCAGTACACAGGCCAGGCCAACACCTTACGGGAGTGGAGGGCTTCATGACCCGACGCAGTGAAAGCTGAACCTTGGCTTTTCCGACAGCCATCTCTAAGGGAGTAGATAGAGTCTAGCACAGAAGAGGGCCAGCAGTGTGAGCAGACACTGAGGGTACTGGAGGTAATGTGCTGTAGGAGGAAGAGCGAGGCGGTGAGTAAAGAACCCTTATTTCGAACGTGAGCTTTGTCTCACTCATGAGCTAAGTGGGCTTGGATAAGTTAAATCACCTCTCTGAGCTTCACTTTCTTTTAGGTCATGTAGAGTTACTAGGAAGAGCCTGGAAGGACAGACATACATGGAGAACCTGGCACACTATGATTTCTTGATAGAGAGCTGCTATCACCATTCCTGAAGCGAATCCAATCAAGTGCCCACCTCCACGGCAACTTCCAATCAAACTTCTACCTGAAGTGATGCTATTGGCTGCAGGCACCATCTGTCTTTCATTTTACAAAGATGTGATGTCGGCCTCTTTAGACTAGGACCTATGCTAGGTTCAAATACCAATAAAACTGGCCCCTTCCTAGCCCAAAGTTGAGATTATCTGCGGGTGATTTCAACAGAAAAGATTTCCTAATTCTTTTTTGGATTTTTTTTTTGAAGTACAGTTGATTTATAACATTGTGTTAGTTTCAGGTGCACAGGAAAATGATTCAAGATTCCTTAATTATGAGTCAAAACTATGGCAATGCAACAGTATTCCTTGGTTGAAAGGATTATGAGAAAACTTTACTACCTTCTCTGACATTTTGAGCTTTATTTCCAGGGTTCATCTTTTTTCTTCTTTTTTGTAGATGTGTAATGTACATACAGAAAAGTACATCTAACATGAGCATACGGTCTGATGAACTGTCACAAGCTGAGCACCTCCATACAACTCCCATCATCACCAGCACCCTAGACAGAATCATCACCAGCACAGAATCATCACCAGCACCCCTGACATCCCACATAACCATACTGCTGAATTCTAGATGTACACATTCATTTTGCCTGTTTTACTATTTTGACATTATCTTTAAAATTTTTTCTGTAAGGGGTTCTTGCTTTCCTGGACTATTTTCACCTAGTGAAAGCGAAAGTTGCTCAGTCGTGTCTGGCTCTTTGTGACCCCATCATGTACTATACAGTCCATGGAATTCTCCAGGCCAAAATACTGGAGTAGGTAGCCTTTCCCTTCTCCAGGGGATCTTCCCAACCTGGGGATCGAACTCAGGTCTCCCACATTGCAGGCAGATTCTTTATCAGCTGAGCCACAAGGGAAGTCTAAGAATGCTGGAGTGAGTAGCCTATCCCTTCTCCAAAGGATCTTCCTGACCCAGGAATCAAACCGAGGTCTCCTGCATTGCAAGTGGATTCTCTACCAACTGAGCTATCAGGGAAGCCCTAAACAAAGAAAGGGTTTCCTGTTACATCATGAAATTCCACCATCACATGGCTTTCATTTATGATGAGCCCCTGAGGGCTGCTGGGACAAGTGTGCTTAACCAAAATAGGTGCTCGGTAAATTGAGTAAATGAATAATAATACCAGATCCCTCAACAGTCAACACACTTGAGCAAAAGGACGATCATGAAAACAGGTGCAGGGCAGGGAGTATGCTGATGGGTCTTAGAAGGAACTCTAGAGCAGATGCCTCTTTCCTAGGTCATTCTGTTCAGGTGGCCTGGACAACCCTGGGCCCAATCCTGATTCACCAGTGTTCTGTTGAGTATCAGGCATTTTGTGCTGCCTTTAAACAGATTTCCTTGTTAAAAAGAAAAAAAAAAAACCGACCACAAATAAACCAGGTCATCAAATATTAAATGAAGACCTACACTAGGTAAGCGGGACAATCTACTGAGTGCCAAATACGTATCAGGCACTCTGCTTCCCTCTGAAGATTCAGAGATGAACCAGGCACTCCTGCTGCCCAGAAGTAGCTTAGAGGCTAAAGGAAGATAAAGGCACGTAAGCAAACTGCAATATTAAAGTGTAGGAACTGCTGTAATCCAGATATGCATCAAGTGTCGTGGAACACAGGAGCACAGTTTATAAGAAATGCTCCACTGAAGAGATGCCATTTGAAGAGGATCTGAAGAGTGAGTGGTGTTTACTAGATCAGCACAGGGGCAGTACACTATAGGCTGAGCAAACAACAAGAGTGTCAGAAGGGTTATTTGGTAGTAAGCACTCCTATGGGCACACTGGTTATAGCTTATGTCTGCTGGGATTAGTCGTGGGCTAGTTGTGAGAGATCATAAATATTCACCCTAAGTACAAACAGGAAGACTAGAAAGGGCAGGCCATGCTGGGGGAATGGTACCAGCTCCTTGAACATCTAACCTCTGCTAAGGATGGCGCGGAGGTGTGATGCATGCCAACACTGACCACTCCTAAACCCACATTAGACATTAGTAATCAATCACAGCACTCCTACTTGATTCATCCAGAAGCAACCCCAGGATCCTGCTCTGCAAAGAGCTCTAGGCAGCAAATACAAATAACAGGAGCTGGCATCATCCTGGGTTGTACTTCATGGCTTCCATTGCCTCACCACCTCTTCCCTCATAAACAGCATAGAGTCTGGCTTCAGTCCTCAACATTCCACTGAAACTGTTCTATCTTCTCACCAAATTCAGATGTCCTTCTGACTTGATACCACGCCCACTCCCTACTGAAAACCCTTTTCCTACTCTATGCATCCAGTGTACTGCTTCCTCCTTTATCCAGTGTCTTCAAGTGATGTCTACACTTCCTCCCCACTGTTTCAGATCTGGCCTTTCTTCTGTCAGCATCCTATCCAGGTCTTACTGATAGAACCTCCAAGTCGGAGAAGTTAGCCATCCATCCTCACACACCTTGGAAGGGAGTTGCTCTCCCATTATAGTTTCTTCATCAGTGCAAGCTGGCAGTGTTTAAAGCCTGGCTCAGCTTTGGGGGGTGAAACTATGGATTCCTGAGACCTCCTCCAGCCACCCTACAGCAACTTGTAATGCCCAGAATCATCTGATTGATTTAGTTCTTAGGAGCTTCTGTGATGGAAGATCCAGCTGAGCAAGAGGGTAGAAGCTACCAGCTGAAATAAAGTTTAGGGCTTATCTATTGATTTCAAATGATCTATGTCCCCAGAGGTCCATCACACTGCACTTCGAGCAAGTGAATATAAAAAATGTACAAGCAACACACACATGCCATAAAATCCCACATGGATTTGCTACAGACACCTGAATCTAAGTAATTCATCCATTTTGCAAAAGAAAAGCCACCACAAAATAATCTAATATGGGTTTAATGCACATGTGGGCTTTTTTCTGCAGGGAGATCATTTCAGATTCAGAATGGTCAGGCATGATGTCTAAATCCTATCCAGATGACCAACTATTTCCCCAAATAGCTACAAGGAGACCCCAGAAAAACAATGAGGATTATCAGCCAACCGGTGATTCAGGCATTGGGAGCAGGAGGTGACTCTCCAGAGTGCTTACACGGAAGGGTATTCCTGTACCAGCCTCATGTTTCCTGGAAAAGGCTAACAATGCATCAGCTGACACTATTGATTCCTGTTTTTGTTTTTCCTGGTAGAAAGTGGGGCATTTGTCTTAGATAAATTAAAAATGAACTAGGAGAAAGAACTGTGTTGTAAGAAAAGTGAAGGCTTGTGAAGAAATTCACAAGACCATGCCAAGCAGATAAAACTTGTGGTTGATGGGCAAGAAAATGCTCAGGAGACCTTCAGCTGGCCAGACTGGCATGCTGGCAGCAGGTATGACCAGGAGACTTACAGAAACGGAGAAGGGTGGAGAACTGTTCATGTAAACTGGCTGCTGGCCCTCTTGCAGGCAGTCATACAATCCTGCGCTCCTGCCCAGACCAAACTTTTGCTTCTCTATCTTCCACACTAGGTACCCCAGACAGGGGAAAGTGCAGGGCAAAACCTTCCAGGGATGTTTCCTATGGAAAGGGCATCTCTCTGTGGGGGAGTCTCTCCCTTGCAGAGGCTGCTCTGCATATATGAAAATGTGGACAAACAGAAGCAAAGGGGCCCAGTGATTACGGACTGGCTGACTTGGCTTTGTTAGTCATGACCATTATATGGACACTAGCATTTGATAATGAGTAGAAAGTGAAGAGGAACTAAAAAGCCTCTGGATGAAAGTGAGAGGAGAGTGAAAAGTTGGCTTAAAGCTCAATATTCAGAAAACTAAGATCATGGCATCTGGTCCCATCACTTCATGGGAAATAGATGGGGAAACAGTGGAAACAGTGTCAGGCTTTATTTTTCTGGGCTCCAAAATCACTGCAGATGGCGACTGCAGCCATGAAATTAAAAGATGTTTACTCCTTGGAAGAAAAGTTATGACCAACCTAGATAGCATATTAAAAAGCAGAGACATTACTTTGCCAACAAAGGTCCATCTAGTCAAGGTTATGGTTTTTCCAATGGTCATGTATGGATGTGAGAGTTGGACTGTGAAGAAACCTGAGTGCCGGAGAACTGCTGCTTTTGAACTGTGGTGTTGGAGAAGATTCTTGAGAGTCCCTTGGACTGCAAGGAGATCCAACCAGTCCATTCTGAAAGCGATCAGCCCTGGGATTTCTTTGGGAGGAATGATGCTAATGCTGAAACCCCAGTACTTTGGCCACCTCATGCGAAGAGTTGACTCATTGGAAAAGACTCTGATGCTGGGAGGGATTAGGGGCAAGAGGAGAAGGGGACGACCGAGGATGAGATGGCTGGATGGCATCACTGACTCAATGGACATGAGTTTGAGTGAACTCCGAGAGATGGTGATGGACACGGAGGCCTGGCGTGCTGTGATTCATGGGGTCATATAGAGTCAGACATGACTGAGTGACTGAACTGAGATAATGACAAGATAAATGAATTTTTCCATTAATGAAAATGTCAACTTTCTAAAAGTTGCTCATTCATTAAAAACAAAAGAAATTATTGAAATAAACATTTATTAAAGACTTACTTTATACCAGGAACATTCAAGTTCCATAAAAACCCATGAAAAACACATTTTCCCCATCTTAAAAGAACAGAGTCTCAGAGAAAAACCCTGAACTGAGTCAATATCCCAACCACCAGCCCCAATGCACTTTCCTTTTTATTCTTTCTTTCTCTTCCTCTTCTTCTTCCTCCTTCTCTTTCTCTGCTTCAACTGCTTTCCCCCTACTTCTACTTTTTAGTGTCCTATATTTATACAAGCTTTATAGCCACGAAGATTAAAAGATCCTCTATTTCTATGTGCTGTGCTGTGCTTAGTCACTCAGTTATGTACGACTCTTTATGACCCCATGGACTGTAGTCTGCCAGGCTCCTCTGTCCATGGAATTTTCCAAGCAAGCATAATGGAGTGGGTTGCCATTTCCTACTCCTGGGGATCTTCCCAGGGATCAAACCCATGTCTCTCACATCTCCTGCACTGGCAGGTGGATTTTTTATCACTGCACCACCTGGGAGGCTCAATTACTCCTATAAACCTTGTAAAATATCCTGCTCCACCTCCAACCCTGCCTCCTAACATTTCCCAAGGCAACTAACTGCTTTCAATTCTTCTGGCTTTTTCTCTTAGTATATACTCCCTATCTTTATATAACGTATAACATGAAGAAGTGAAGTGAAGTCGCTCAGTCATGTCCATGGACTCTTTGAGACCCCATGGACTATAGTCTGCCAGGCTCCTCTGTCCATGGGATTTCCAGGCAAGAATACCAGAGTGAGCTGCCATTTCCTTCTCCAGGGGACCTTCCCAACCCAGGGATCAAACACAGATCTCCCGCATTACAGGCAGACTCAGTACTGTCTGAGCCGCATATCTTTATATTACTTCTTCCTAACTGAGTAGGTGAAAGCATTATCTATTGACTTTCCCTAGTAGAAGATAAAGATTTAACTGTCACAAACATACTTTGCCTCTCCTTCCACTCATTTCCAGCTATGCATTTCTGAAAATGACTTTGTTATATACCAACAATTAATAATTTAGGTCGGTATAGAATCCCAAGTTAAAAACCATTCCCCCTCAGAATTTTAAAGGCATTGTTCTTTTTCTAGTTTCCAACATTGTTTTTGAGTGATCTTAAGCCATTGTGATTCTTCCTCTTTTGTCTTGTCTGTACAGGAGTACAGGAGCTTGAAAGAGCTTCACTTTGTCCATGGTGTTCTGAAAATTCACCTTTATATGTCTTGATATTAGTCTATTTTCATTCATTCACTATGAGAAGCAGTCAGTGGGCCCTCTCAATCCTAATATGTGCCTCAATTACAAAACATTTTCTTGTATTATTTATGATTTCTCCTTTCTTACCCATCCTTTCTATCTGGAACACCTATGATTTGCTCTTGGACTTCCAGGACTGATGTACTACCTGCCTTTTCTCTCCTACTTTCCATGTCTTTGTCTTTATCTCATTTCCACAGTCTAAAAGATTACTCCAATTTTAGCTTCCAGCATATCTGCTGAGTGTTTCATTTTTGTTAGCATGTTAATTTTGTTAATGCCCAAGAACTCTGACTGTGATCTTACTTTTGTAAAAGCATCTTCTTCCGGAACACAGTTTCTACTCTTATCCCTCTGAAGACATTTAATAATTTTTAAAAGTTCATTTCCTGGATTGTCTCTTTCCTTTAGGTTTTTCTCATTTGTATGTTTCACATCCCTTGTATATTGTTTCTTGATGTTCTTTTGGGATGTCTGGTGACCTTCAATCATCTTCTCTATTTAAGGGTTGGGCACTAAAAGATTTGTTGGAAATTCTGCAGAGGGGGAATGTTGTGATTATGAGCTTTAGGTGGAGTAATCTGGATGCATCATTTTGAGGGGAAACATACATTATTAACATTTTCTTAGTGTTTTAGTATTTCAGCACAGTTAACTCTTTCTACATTGACAAGGGTTTTTGTTTTACATTTTGTCATTTCAAAATTTCATGATGTCAGCCACCAGAATACAAAAAACGTAGGCACTTCACTTTGTACAAAGAGGAAAGTAATGCATTTCATTAAAAGTTCACTTTGACCAAAGAAGAGACAACATTCAATGAAAAGCCACATACAAGAAGACCGAAGAAAATCCAAGTTTCATAATGTTATCTACAGTAAGAAGGATTAATTTTACCAGCTTTTCAAGCATTAATGGTGCAGTGGTAAAGAATCCACCTGCTAATGAAGGAGATGCAAGAGATGTGGATTTGATTCCTGGGTAGGAAAGATCCCCTGGAGGAGGAAATGGCAACCTACTCCCCTCCACTCTTTTTGAAAGACTGATCAGGTTTCCCAGAGAAAACTCTTACTACATGAAAGTGAAAGTCACTCAGTCATGTCCAACTCTTTGCAACCCCATGGCCTATACAGTCCATGGAATTCTCTTGGCCCGAATACTAGAGTGGGTACCATTCCTTCCTCCAGGGGATCTTCCCAACTCAGCGATTGAACCCAGGTCTCCCACATTGCAGGTGGATTGTTTACCAGCTGAGCCACCAGGGAAGCCCAAGAATACTGGAGTGGGTAGCCTATCCCTTCTCCAGCGGATCTTCCTGACCCAAGAATTGAACTGGGGTCTCCTGCATTGCAGGAAGATTCTTTGCCAACTATCGGGGGCTATCAGGGAAGCCCCTCTTATCACATGACTAGCAAATAAAAATTTGCTCCCGTTCTAGGGACAAGTGGAGGATAATGGCCAGGGATGTCTCTATATCCAGGGTAAGACAGGCTTTCACTTTGTCCTGCTGTTTTCAGTATGGCATCCCACTTGGCTAGAAGTTCCTCAGCCCCAAATCCTGTTTTACTCTCCTGAAAGATTAAGTCTTCAGTCTTCTGTCAAAGTTGATGGTGGGTGGCACCATTTACCTGACTCCATGAGTAAAAGAGGAAACTGGAGGGTCTAACTGCTTCTCAAAGGACTTTCATCCAGTCCTCTTGCTTTCAGTTCTGATCATATCTGCACTTTCAGCAGCAGCTGCCAGCAATGCAAATATGGAAGAAGCAGAGACTGCAAAGACACATCTAGAGCACTGTCTGTTAGGAAGGGAATGGGCGTGAAATCATGATGGAACAAAGGACAGCAAAGGTATGCTTGAGGGACCTCGGGTTCAAATAAGAGGTTCAGGGTTTGTAACCTAGTGAGAGCTTCGGAGGGCAAGGATATTTGTGAACTAAGAGGACAGATTTGGAGCTCGAGATGTTGGACATGAATCAGAACCAGATGATGAGGAGGCTCCAATAGAAAGATCCAAAGAAGAACCTTTTCAGGCACCAGCCCCTGGCCCCCAGAGACCCGTCTCCTCTCCTAGGCTCTCAGGCCACACGTGGACATAATCCCCTAAGGACAGATAAGAATGGCCAGGGCTTTTAAAAGGGGGAAGGCATCGAATACACCAAGAGAAAATGCAACTGGTGCTCAGGGGCCCACATCTGGTCTTTCGCTGACAGGCCTCAAGGGTGCTAAGGTCCCCTTTCCTTAGCACTTCCAGCTTTCACAACCTGACCTTCCTCCCCATTTATTACCTGCAAGTATCAAGGAGATGACACTGGCCCAGAATGTGCCCTCTGTCTTCTCGGACTGCCTAAACTCCCTTCAATAGGAGAAAAAGCCCTTCCAGTCCCACTCAGAGATGGACAGTATGCCAGCTTCCCTGGAGGCTCAGCGGTAAAGAACTCACTGCCAGTGTGGAAGATGCAGGTTCGATTCCTGGGTTGGGAAGATCCCTGGAGAAGGAAACTGGCAGCCCACTCTAGCGATCTTGCCTGGGAGATCCCGTGGACAGAGAGCCTGGCAGGCTACAGTCCACAGGGCCACAAAAACGCTGGACACAACTGAGCGACTAAACAATAGCGACACAGTTTCTCTGGGAGGGCAGACAAACGGGTTCCCTGAAGTCTGAAAAGAGCCCAGGTTTCACAGTCAGGCTTTGAATCTTGGTTCAAACTGTGTGGCTGTGGCAAGTTACTTAGCCTCTTTGAGTCTAAGTTTCTATACTTTTAAAATGTAAGGAATCATGTTCATCTCATAGGATTTTCCTGAGGATTACACATACAGTTTCAAAGTACCTCATAAAATTATTTGGCATGCAATGGATAGTCAGTAGCAGTAGCTAGAGAAGAAAATGGCAACCCACTCCAGGAATCTTGCCTGGAAAAGCCCCATGGACAGTGGAGCCTAGCAGGCTATAGCCCATGGGGTTGCAAAAGAGTCGTACACAGCTGAGCAACCCAAGCACAACCAGCAGTAGCAGCAAGCAATGACGCTGCTACTGCTGACACACAAAAGAACCACGAACATAAAAAGCACCTTCCCGAGTCTACCAGTTTCTGTGTGTGCTGGACTTTACCTATGAGGAAGGCACTGTGAGTGGAAGAACTGCCTGTCCCGCACAGCAGTCACACTCATCCCCTGGTGTTAACTGTGGCTGCAGTGTAAATTAACTGCAGTTTCTCAAAAAGTATTCTTTGGTTTTAAATAAGCATCGTAATTGAGTTTTAGTTCACAGAATTGATAAGGGGAATTACTGATATACATTTTCTAGACTCTGATGCTGCAGACAGAAAATGTTAACGTTGTTGATCAGTGACACTTACTGGCAAAGTGCAGCATGGCAGCCTAGCTCCATTAGACACGGTGAGAGGGGACAACTGCCAGGAAGAATCTCCCAAAGGGTGTAAGTAAATAGGGGGCGGTAGACTAGAGACCTCCAAGCGTGGCAGAACACATTATCTTAGCAAGAGTAAAGTGAATGAAACACTAAGGGAAGTAAAGCTTGTAATCAAGAAAATTTTTACAGTCTTGAAATACTCACATAAACACCCTGGGATGCCACAGAAGAGCACTTCATGCAAAATCTCTCTTAACAAACACTTTCCCTCAATCATTTGCCATTTTACAAGGGAAATCAATAAAAAATAGTGAATATATGTGTATCTATATACATATATATATATATGTATAGTATAACTGAATTTATAACTACATATAATTGAATCATTTTGCTGTATACTTGAAACTAATGCAACTATGGTTCAATTTAAAACAGGATGAACCACAAAAATTTCCTATAGCACACAGCTCTTATTAAGCAAGAAATAACATTGGGCTTCCCAGGTGGTGGTGGTGGTCAAGAACCCACCTGTCAATGCAGCTGACTTAAGAGACTTGGGTTCGATCCCTGGGTCAGGAAGATCCCCTGGAGGAGGGCAGAGCAATCCACTCCAGTATTCTTGCATGGAAAATCCCATGAATAGAGGCGCCCGGCAGGCTGCAGTCCATGGGGCCCCACAGAGTTGGACACGACAGAAGCAGCTGAGCACGCAATACATACATTTGGTCTGGAGCAGCTTTTACAACATGTAAAATTAACTTCATGCCAATTTGAGATCACAGTTCTAAGAATATATATTGTCGTACATTACTACACAAGGAATTGTTGTTGCTTTGTTATAGGTTTTAGTTTGAAAAACTAAAAACCTATAGAAAAGTTGAAAAAGTAGCACAATGAATATCTGTATAGCCATCACTTAGATTTATCAGTTGTTAACACCTTACCACATTACTCATGCGCTCTCTCCTTGTTGCTGCTGCCGCTAAGTTGCTTCAGTCGTGTCCGACTCTGTGCAACCCCATAGACAGCAGCCCACCAGGCTCCGCCATCCCGGGATTCTCTAAGCAAGAACACTGGAGTGGGTTGCCATTTCCTTCTCCAATGCATGAAAGTGAAAAGTGAAAGTGAAGTCACTGAGCTGCGATCAACTCTCAGCAACCCCATGGACTGCAGCCTACCAGGCTCCTCCGTCCATGGGATTTTCCAGGCAAGAGTACTGGAGTGGGTGCCACTGCCTTCTCCTTGTTACTCCACCTCTAAATACAGCATCAATTATCACCTAAGTACCAGGCATTCTTGTACATTAATATAATGCCACTGTCACTCTCAATGAGTTAACATTGATAGAATGAAATATCTAATATACATTCTGTATTCAAATTTTCCCTGTATTCCCAACAGTGTTCTTCATAGCTCTTCTTAGTTTTCCCAGTTCATGATCAAATCAGAGATAAAGCATTACATTTCACTGTCATCTGTTTGGTCTCCTTTTAGTATAACATCGTCCCTCCGAACACACACACACACACATAC
>SJYC01099905.1:0-12278 GCA_006408675.1 Madoqua kirkii
GCTGGTCAAACTAAACATTAGGCCAGATTCAGGCTTTAGCTTGACAAATTGTAATTCCTAGTACAAAAGATTGAAGAATGTTGACTTTTAAACCATCAGATTGTGGAGAATTCCCTGGTGGTCCAGGGGTTAGGATGCTGTTCTTCCAGTGCAGGAGGCATGTGTTTGATCCCTGGTCAGGGAATTAAGCTTCTGCATGCCACATGGCCAAACCAAAATGAAACACTATCAATTTTTGTTTATATTGAAAATAAGACAGAGGCTACATTCAAAAGGGAAAAGTAAAAAAGCAAATGGGGAAATCTATCTATAAGAACACCCTCATCAGTCGATAGCTGAGTTAACTTAGGAAACACATGTTTGAAGAAAATGGAAAATTTATAAAAGGTGTCGTTGAACTAAATATTGAATCCGGTTCTTGATTTGATTTTGGAGTAAGAATGAGCTGTGTATGAAAGAGGTCCAGTACTAAAAAACAAGGGATTTGTTCAATAGTTTTTTAGGTCCTTGTGTTATATTCAATAACACTTTAGAAGAAGCAAATCTCATAGAATCCAAATACGAAAGTGTATCTAAGTCACTGAGCTCTCTGCTCACCTCAGGAATGAATTGTACAATTTGGGAAACTGATTTTAATAAAGAATGGACTATGTTTTAAATTATATTACAATTACTTTTGTGCTTTGAACATTATAAAAAACCACACAAACTAAGTACTTCATTAAATCCTATTGCAAACCTATGAATTATTTTTACTCTCATTTTTTCACACTAAGAACAATTGATCAGAAAGTTTTGTTCATTCATTCATTCATGTGACAAATATTTATTTGATTTAATATGCTGGGCATACAACAGTGAACAAAGCAGACAAGAAATCCCTGCCTTAATGGAACTTATTCTCCTGGTAAAATCAAGTAGTCACAGAGACATAGTAATTAACCTTCCTTTCAGACACAGAGCTGTCCTTGAACCCAGGCCTCCTGTTAAATCGTTTACAAAACATCTAGCAAGTGGTCAGTACTCTTTAGCAGTAGCAGTTTTGAGGAGCCAGCAGGGGGCAGACCTACAACAATGGAAGTTTTCAGAGCAGCTGAGCAGCCTCTAGCCCTCTCCCCAGCTTCATGACCTCAGCAGAGAGCCCTCCATGCAGTCTGTGACAGTGGAGATTACATCTGCTCTGTCATGGAAGAGCTTCTGTGAAAAGACATCAGCAAATAAGATTTTAAAGGATGTGAGTGCTTGTAAAATCCTATGTATGTATTTGTCTAATGCTTGATACAGTAAATGAAGAGCTTCTAAGTAAATTGTAAATGCAGTGTTTTATATAATATTATACAAATAACTGGATACAAACATAGATTAGCCAGTTGTGAAATTTTCAGCAATCTCAGAAAATGTGAAGTGGTGTTCTAGGTGGTTGAGTTAGCTTTAATGATGTTGCTTTAAAGAGGTGTCATTTGGGACTTCCCTCAGGGTTCAGTGGTTAAAACTCCACACTCCCACTGCAGGGGGCTTGGGTTTGATCCCTGGTCAGGGAACCAGATCCCACATGCTGCAACTAAGGGTTTGCATGCCGCAGCTATAAATCCCACATGCTGCAAGGAAGATGGATGATCCTGTGTGCCACAACTAAGTCCTGCAGCCAAATATATATATATATATATAAATAACACATCACATAATCTAGTTGCTCAGTAGTGTCTGACTCTTTGCGATCCCATGGTCTGCCAGGCTCTCTGTCCATGGGATTCTCCAGGCAAAAATACTGCAGTGGGTTGCCAGTTCCTTCTCCAAGGAATCTTCCTGACCTAGGAATCAAACCTGGGTCTCCCACATTGCAGGCAGATTTTTTTTTTACCATCTGAGCCACCATAAACATATACATATATGGGTTCCCCAGGTGGTGTTAGTGGAAAAAAACCTGCCTGCCAATGCAGGAGAACTGAGAGACGCTGGTTCCATCCCTGGGTTGGGAAGAATTCTTGGAAGAGGTCAAGCAACCTAATCCAGTATTCTTGCCTTGAAAATACCATGGACAAAGGAGCCTGATGAGCTACAGTCCATAGCATTGCAAAGAGTTGGACACGACTGAAGCAACTTAGCACATGCACATATATATGTGTGTGAGTGTGTGTTCAGTTGCTTCAGCTGTGCTTGAATGTTTGTGAGTCCATGGATCGTAGCCCACCAGATTCCTTTGTCCATGGGATTTTCCAAGCAAGAACGCTGGAGTGCATTCCATGCCCACCTCCAGGGGATCTTCCCAGCCCAGGGATCAAGCGTGTATCTTCTGCATGCAGGCAGATTCTTTACCACTGAGCCACTGAGGATGCTCATAAATATATTTAGCTGTCCTTAGAAACATTTAGTTTCTGCCGGCAGTTGAGAGGCACAGGCAAATAGAGCCAGACACAGGAAGAGCTACTGAGAAGAGCTGACCTCCAGGGAGATAAGAAGTGGACATCCCCTCATTTGTACACTGAAACAAATATTTGTGGGTTTCCTACCATGTCTGTTTTGTTCATTGCTATATTCTTAGTACCTCCAAACAAACTTGCTGCCATGACTATATTAATTTGTTTACATTAGGTAGTAAGTTCTCTGATGAAAAGTAGCACATAATGAAAGAAGTAGATGAGGAAAGGGGAGGTGGTATTTGTCAGAGTAACTGAAGATAGCTGCCTCAATAAACAAACCCATGCAATCTCACTAGCTTACCCAACAAAGGTTTTTACTCTCACAAAATCCAATTGCAGTTGGTGACTCAGGGGCCCAAGCTTCCTCCATCTTATTTCCAGGTCCTCCAAGGCAGGAGAAGAAAGGAGCGATGGAAGATCCATGTTGATTTGGAGTGAAATGAAAGTGCAGTATGGTGGACCTCTGGGGAAAGATGAATCCAGACAGAGAAAACAGCAAAGAGAGTAAAGCTGAGCAAAGTGGAAAATCAATCACCCTTCTTAGATCTGTAAGAAAAGTGGGGTCATAGGGCAAACTCTCCAAATTGGAGAGACCCACAGGAGGATGTAGAGAATCACAACTTCCTAGAGTAGAAACCTCTGCAGGAACCAGGGCTGGATAGGAAAATCTGAACTGTAATTCAGGAATTGCTGGAGGCTTAGTGTGGACAACTCTGAGAGTCATAAACTCCAGGGAGACCCACAATCAGGGGGTCCCACACATCTATGAGTTTCACCTCCTGGATCTCTATCACGTGCTCACAGTGAATATCAGAGAAATAGTCTGGCAGGGAAAAAGGAACCATTTTGAAATATTCCATAGCATTCTGTTTTTCTTAACAAGAACTTCCCTCGGGAGAAACTTTCACCAGAGCCTAGGCTGCTTGGGCTTTAATGGAGCCCAGCTGATCTGGGGGCAGGGAAGGGCCTAACTCCAGCGCCCTCTAGCCATCTAGCCTCACCTAAGAGAAGCACATGTAAAGTTCACAATCCAGGGACACAACCTCGCCAAAAGCTTGAGACCTATCCCAGCCCCCTACATCTTACCATATACCACTAAAGGCCAATACCTCATGCTTGGCTAGCAAGAAAATTTTACAAGGCATACTAAAAGGCAAAAATATAGTTGGAATAGAGAAAGATCAAGCATTGGAACCAGATTCGTATATGGCCAGGATGTTGGAATGATCCGATTGGGAAATTAAAACAACTGTGATTAAAAAGCTAAGGGCTCTGATGAATAAAGGAGGCAGCATACAAGTACTGACGGGCAGTGCAAGCAGAGAAATGGAAATTCGAGGAACTAAAAGAAATGCTAGAGCTCAAAAACACTGTAAAGAAATGAAGAACGCCTCTGATGGACTTAACAGTAGATTGCACATGATTGAAGAAAGGGTGCATGGGTGCAAGGGTGCAAGCTTGTAGGAGATGCAGCTCTTCATGCCCTTGAACTTGGTCTTCTAGGTGGGGCTGTTGATGAGGCACTGGAAGGGGTAGGGGTTATTCCTGCCACTTGGGGCCATAGGGGCCGAGCACCATACATGACTTGTCCTCATCCTTCCTCTTCTCATGACTGCTTTTCAACATCACACTGGAAGTCCTAGCTGGGGCAATGAAGAACAGGAAAAGTTACACAGTTTGGGAAGGAGGAAATAAAACTGTTTGCAGAGGATATGATTAGTTATGCAGAAAAATCCAGTAGAATCAACAACAAATCCCCCCCCCCCCACCATAAAATCCATAATACATTATAGCAAGGTTGCAGGATGCAAGGATAATATACAAAAGCCAACTGTTTTCCTATACACACCAGCAATGAACAAGTGGAGCTAAAAGTAAAAGCACAATACCACTTACACTAGTACCCACTCAAAATGAACTACTTAGGCGTACATATAACAAAACATGCACATGATGTACATGAAGAAACTACAAAAACAGAGGAAAGAAATGAAAGAACAATTACACAAGTGGAGAGATATTCCATGTTCATGAATAGGAATACTGAATATTGCCAAGATGTCAATTCTTCCCAACTTGACCTATAGATCCAATGCAATTCCAATCAAAATCCCAGCAAGTTATTTTGTAGATATCCACTAACTGATTCTCAAGTTTATACAGAGAGGTAAAAAACCTAGTATAGCCGACACAAAGTTGAAGGAGAAGAACAAAAGTTAAGACTGCTGAAACTACTCAACTTCAAACCTTACTCTAAAGCTACAGTAATCAGTACAGTGTAGTATTGGTGAAAGACAAAACAGACAAATCAGTGAAACAGAGAGCCCAGTAACAGACTCATAAATAGAGTCAACTGACCTTTGACAAAAGAGCAAAGATACGTTTTTCAATAAATAGTGCTGGAACAACTGGACAGCCACATGCAAAAAAAAAAGTGAATCTAGACACAAATCCTATACCCTTCACAAAAATTAACTCAAATGGGTCAGAGACCTAAATGTACAAAATGCAAAATGATAAAAATCCTAGAAAATAACATAGGAGAAAACCTAGGTGACCTTGGGTATGACAATGACTTTTCAGATATAACTTCAAAGGTGTGACCCATGGAAAAAAAAATCGATGTTGGACTTCATTAAAATTAAAAACTTCTGGTCTGTGAAAGATCACATCAAGAAAATGAGAAGACAAGCCACAGATTGGGAGATATATTTGCAAAAGACACAGTTGACAAAGGATTGTTATCTAAAATATTCAAAAGATTCTTCAAAATAAGAAAGTAACCCAATTTAAAACTGGGCTGAAGACCTTAATAGACAACTCATTGAAGAAGATATCCAGATGACAAATAAGCACATGCAAAGATGCTCCATATTATATGTTATCAGGGAAATGCAAATTAAAACAATGGCATACCACTAAAAGCTTCTTTAGTTCACTTCAGTCGCTCAGTTGTGTCCGACTCTTTGTGACCTCATGAATTGCAGCACAGAGATCAAATTGCCAGCATCTGATGGATCATGGAAAAAAGCAAGCGAGTTCCAGAAAAACATCTATTTTTGCTTTATTGACTATGCCAAAGCCTTTGACTGTGTCAACACAATAGACTGTGGAAAATTCTTTATGGTATGGGAATACCAGGCCACCTGACCTGCCTCTTGAGAAATCTGTATGCAGGTCAGGAAGCAACAGTTAGAACTGGACATGGAACAACAGACTGGTTTCAAATAGGAAAAGGAGTACATCAAGGCTGTATATTGTCACCCTGCTTATTTAACTTCTATGCAGAGTACATAATGAGAAATGTTGGATTGGAAGGAACACAAGCTGTAATCAAGATTGCCGGGAGAAATATCAGTCACCTCAAATATGCAGATGACACCACCCTTATGGCAGAAAGTGAAGAGGAACTAAAAAGCCTCTTGATGAAAGTGGAGAGTGAAAAAGTTGGCTTAAAGCTCAACATTCAGAAAATGAAGATCATGGCATCCGATCCCATCACTTCATGGGAAATAGATGGATAAACAGTGGAAACAGTGTCAGAATTTATTTTTTTTGGCTCCAAAATCACTAAAAATGGTGACTGCAGCCATGAAATTAAAAGACGCTTACTCCTTAGAAGACAAGTTATGACCAACCTAGATAGCATATTCAAAAAGAAGCCTCTTGATGAAAGTGAAAGTGGAGAGTAAAAAAATTGACTTAAAGCTCAACATTCAGAAAACGAGGATCATGGCATCTGGTCCCATCACTTCATGGGAAATAGATGGGGAAACAGTGGAAACAGAGTCAGACTTTATTTCTGGGGGCTCCAAAATCACTGCAGATGGTGATTGCAGCTATGAAATTAAAAGACACTTACTCCTTGGAAGAAAAGTTATGAACAACCTAGACAGCATATTCAAAAGCAGAAACATTACTTTGCCGACTAAGGTCCATCTAGTCAAGGCTATGGTTTTTCCAGTAGTCATGTATGAATGTGAGAGTTGGACTGTGAAGAAGGCTGAGCACCGAAGAATTGCTGCTTTTGAACTGTGGTGTTGGAGAAGATTCTTGAGAGTCCCTTGGACTGCAAGGAGATCCAACCAGTCTATTCTGAAGGAGATCAACCCTGGGATTTCTTTGGAAGGAATGATGCTAAAGCTGAAACTCCAGTACTTTGGCCACCTCATGCGAAGAGCTGACTCATTGGAAAAGATTCTGATGCTGAGAGGGTTTGGGGGCAGGAGGAGAAGGGGACGACAGAGGATGAGATGGCTGATGGCATCACTAACTCACTGGACTTGAGTCTGAGTGAACTCCGGGAGTTGGTGATGGACAGGGAGGCCTAGTGTGCTACAATTCATGGAGTCACAAAGAGTCGGACACAACTGAGCGACTAAACTCAACTCAACTGAAGAAGCATTAAATATGAAACAGAGTTAATAACGAAAGATCCTTCCCTGTGTCTCCTCTTCAGTGAAGTCTCTCCATGTCCCAAACTCCATTCAGGCCACTCAGCGAGTATCACTAATCACCAGCCTTATACCGGGCCTGGGGACACAGAGAGACCCTTTGAGCACTAACTATATGCAAAGAATCTGACCATTTAGGGTCACACTTTCTGAGTCTGACTCTAGGCTCAATGCAAGGAATACGAAGTTAAAGCGCCTACCCGTGAGGACTTCTCCAGTTATTGTCACTTTTCACACCATCTACTGGGAAGCTATTGACCCATCTGTCTCTTCTTCCAGGCTGTGATCTATTTCAGAAAAGAGGCGTCTCTGTGGTGGCAAGCCTCAGGGTTGAACATACCGCAACACTGTTTCTAAAACAGGCTTCCGTATTAGTGGACAGTCCTGGGAGCCCCTCAAGCACGTGTGCCCACTGAGCTCCACCCTTAGGAGAAGAATATCCAGCAGGCTGTGGGTGGCTGCCCCAGGCAACAGTCTCCGCACACCCTGCCAACGCTCCGCCAGTGTGGACAGTGCCCAGGCAGCCCGGTGCAGTTCCTGCAGACACAGCAGTCTCCTTTCCTCCTGGGAGGGTGTGCAGTGGGTACCACTGTCTACATCTACCAAAGACATGGGGTCAGGGGATGGGGTTCCCTGGGGCTTTAAGACGAAAGACAAGCTGCAGCTGAGGACCTTCTGTCCTGGAGAGTCTGAAATCAGACAGCCCTTACCTTGGGCTGATAAGGTTTCCCACTGGAGATGTGGTGCTAAAGCGTCCAAGGACCAGGTTCAGGGACCCACATCTGATGAAGACTGGATGGACCAGCTGTCCGGCTTTGCACAGGGGGACTCCTCACTGCTACTTACTACCCCAGCTCCCAGGCCCTGGTCTCAGACCTTACAGACTGGCCCACACACAGCTCCATCCTGAGGTTGCTCTGTCCTCCAGTCACCACTGAAGCACAGCTGAGCCAGTCCCCTGGGGCACACAGAGCAGCGCCCCACACACGTGACCCAGAGCAACCTCCGCCCATCCCCCATCCTGATCCCAGGGAGACCTTCTGGGCCTCCCGTTATACTGATGCAATGGTTCTTCTGCTCTTCTGGGACACACACACTTGAAAACGTGAGGAAAGGATTGGATGGTCTCTCCTCAAAATGCATACACACACACACACACCCCTACATATATATACGTGTGTGGGGGTGCATATATATCTATATATATATATACATAGAATTATTCCCATAATTTTTGCATGTTACATACTCTTTAAAACCCATCCATGAAGTCCAGGTTAAGAACTCTTGCTTTTAAATCTTCCCAGTAGCCTAGCAACCCTGCGTTCTTAGCAAACTTCCTTCTCAAAGTCCCCAAAGTAGAAGCCAATTTCTCCATCTGAAACCTCCTGCCCCCATGGGGTCAGAGCTGAGCTCTGTCTCCCGGGCAGGAATAAACAGTTAACACAACCCCAGGGCCAAGTGGCCTGTGACCTCGCACACAGCGTGGAGGACCGTGGCTGGGCGCACTCGACCCTTGTCACAGCTGTCAGGCTCTGCCCGACCCAGACCTGCCAGCAGGACAGACTGCTATCTTTGTGGCAGGAGTTCATGGCACTCTGCCACTCACAGGCATTCTCTCTGGGTTTCACTCAGAGATGGAGAGACGCATCCGAGTGCTGTAGAAATCCCTCATTCTGAGTGGGCCCAGGAATTTGGGATGAAAGGTGTGGAGGGGGGAGTCTCATCAAGGGGACATGTGTGCAAACACACACAGGCATACACAGTTCTTTCTGAGCCCAGGGCAGAGACAGCAAATGAGCCATTTCCTCAGGATGGCTTGGCCCAGCTCAGACCTTATTATGACATAATTTAAGTGGCAGGGTCTTCATCCCAACTGGATTTTGTGTAGGGATTGTGTGTCTAGAAGGTGCTACGGGGGGCTAGGCAGCCCCTGAGGTCTGGGCTCATCATGTGCCCTAACCCAGTGGTATTATCCATGCCCGACTAGTCTCTTAGCCCGTCTAGCCAAGCCTCCAGGACACAGGTGACACGGCCAGAAAAAGGACAACTTTCAACAAAGTCCCAGATGAAGGTAACTCCTCTCATCAATCAGGTGGCCCCTAAGTATGTTGGGGGAGGCACTTTCCTGTGCAGTGTGTGTGTGTGTGTGTGTGTGTGTGTGTGTACACATCAACAGGCCCCTAGTACAAGGGATCACAAAGTCAGTCACATGACTGACCACACACGCATGTACCCTCTGGGCTATAGAAACACACTGGAGAAAAAAGAGGCGACTTGAGGAGAAAGAAGAACAGCTACTTTAGAATCAGACACTTGAACCGGATTCAGGGCCAGACTCCTGTGCCTAATCCCCATGTGACCTCAGGAAAGGCACTTCATGTCTCTGAGCCTGTTTTCTCTTCTGTGTCAGGGGAATCAGAACCTCCGTCTGAGGTCTGGTAGGAATAAACATAAGGCTTGAAGGCGAGGTGTCAGCATCACACCTGGTACATCACAGGCGGTTAAGACCCATCTTTTGCTTTTCTGTCCCTTGCTCTAGTCTATGCAGCTCCTGATGGAATCATCTCAGTGAAAAATCTGGCTCTGGCTTTTTAAACCCTCCATCGACCCCAGAGTCTACCAGTTTTGTGCTTCCACATCCTACAAGAGGAAAGTGACTGGCGCTGCTCAGAGCTCTCCCAAGTCCTCTCTGAGGACTTGGGTGATAAAACTGAGGATACTGAGTTTCCCCAAATGTAAAGCTGCCTCTCGCTATGCATCACCAGCAGAGCCAGACCTGTCTTCCTTGCCAGACCCCAAGCTCCTGCTTCTTAAACAATCTAATCCATTTTGTTCAAAGCAAGAGTCAAGAGGGCTTTAAGGAATAGGAAGGCAGTTTTCCTAGGACCTTCACATAGTCACAGTAAAGCAGTGTATGTCTCCAGTGGCATTTCTTCTGGGATTGTTCACAAGGAACATAACTTACTTTTTTTGCAGCATTTTAAAGACTGTTGTTCTTTTGTTGTAAGTGGGACTGAAAATGTGCTTCTAGGTACCTACAGGGTCCCGTTTGACTGATTCTGATGGGACCTCTAAAAAGAAAGCATCAAGCTTGAATGGGTCCCGGATGGAAAGTGGGCCAAATGGTGAGTGAGCAGCTCAGACCCTGAGCGCTGACCTGCCATGGTCTAAAGGTGGTCACTGAGAGTGAAGGGGACCTTCTCCCTGGGAGATCCCCTGTGATCACAAAGGATGGGGTCAGAACGGGAAGGGGAGCTTCCTAGAACACCCTCACTTAAAGAGAATCCTAGATTCAAACCCACCTCATGAGTCCCATATTACAGATGAGGGAACTGAGGCTCCGAGATGTGAGGTCACTTGTCCAAGGTTATACAGAGAGTAAGTGCTGGGGCCTGGGTTCCAGCACGCACACCTATAGCTACTGCACCAGGTGGACGTGTCAGGGGAATTGCCTCCAACTTGTAGACCGAGGGTCCCCACGTGGAATGACAAAGACTCCAGCCCTTTATTCCACAGCATCTTGAAACCCTGCCAGGAAGCAGCTCCCCTGGGCACTGGTTTTGCAGTGACAGTGGGTGGCAGGCCTCCCTGGTGGCCAAGAGTCTCCAATCTTGGCACATCTGAGTGTAGATAAGGAGAAAAGCAATCACACAGAGATTTTTTTTTCCAAGTGTGAAATTTCACATTTCCTATTACTTGTCACTGATCCAACCGTGGCCACAAGTCACTGGTCTTATGTCGTGGGGCTATACCTGAGGTCATACACCTGTAAGTGGCAGAAGCAGGCCTCTGTCTGCATCTGAGACTCCTGCTGTTTCCAGGGGACCTCCTTTTCAGATGCAGCAACTAAGCCCACACAGCCCTACCCTCACTCAGATAACATAGCGGGCAGACACACCAAGCCTATAAGCAGAAGGGGGTCTCAGATGGAGACAAGCACTGCTGAGAGCAATGAAGCAGAGTAAGGGAGACAGAGATGGACAGGCCAGCAACTATTTGATGAAGGTAGTTGGGGAAGGCCTCTTCAACAGGGCAAACAAAACCTGAGCAGAGACCTGGGGGGAGGGAGGGAAGGGGAGGGCAGCCTGGCTTTCAGGAAGGAAGAGCAATCCAGCCCGAGCAGCAGGTGCAGGGACCCCAGGGGATGGGCAGAGAGTGCTTGGTGAGGGGAAGGAAGGCGAAAGGCCCCATGGCTGGGGCTCAGGAGTGACGGTGAGAGTGGGGCAGAGCCGGTTCCTGCAGGTGGCAGAGAAGCCTGTCCGCAAGGTGCTCTCTCAGAGTGGAGGGCTGGAGTTTCTCTCCAAGCCCAGGGCCCTGGCCAGGTGCTGGTGCCAGGACAGAGACGCAGAGGGGCTGAGGCTTCTGGGAGTTCAGCAACAGAGGGCAGGTGCTCTGGGACTCAGGAACTGGGCTTCCAGGAGGGGGAGAACAGGGTGGGGCCCCCAAGAGCTGGGAGGACAGTGGAAGGAGTCCATGAAGAAGGGCTGGGACCAGGTCCAAGCAAGAATGGCTTTAAGACGGACCTTCACACAGCCTCCTTCTAGCCCCAACTCCACTCGGGAGTGGCCACAGAGCTGTGACATTGACCCAGCTGCAAGGGAAGATTGTACAGGGACAGGGAGTCAGGCATCCTGTACGAAGTAAAACACTCAAAAGCCAAGGTCTTACACCCTGAAAAGTCAGCTGGAATCTCCTCCAAGTAGCCTTGTCCCTGCACCGTTGAAGAAAAGGAGACAGGGTATGTGCGTGTGTGTGTGTGCGTGTTAGTTGCTCAACTGTGTCCAACCCTTTGTGACTCCATGGACTGTAGCCTGCCAGGCTCCTCTGTCCATGGAATTCTCCAGGCAAGAATACTGGAGTGGGTAGCCAGTCCCTTCTCCAGAGGATCTCCCTGACCCATGGATCAAACCTGGGTCTCCTGCATTGCGGGCAGAGTCTTTACCGTCTGAACCACAAGGGACACCTGAAGAAAAGGAGGCATGGACCTAAATTCTCAGTTTTGCATAAGCGGTCTTAGAAAAGTCAACTGACCACTCTCTAAGTCTCCATTTCCTACAGGTAACAAGCCTCGCCCCATGGGGGTGTCATGGGGGATACACGTGATTGAGCTCCCTGCATGCACTGGCACACAGCAGACCCTCAGTAAAGGGTGGCCGTCCCTGCTACCACTGTAGTATATGGATGGACTAAGAGAGATGCCACGGCCTTGACTGATGTCAGCTGACCCAGTTACAATGCATCAGAAAAGGTCAGCTCTGTGGAACAGGTCATGCAGTGATCACTGCAGCCCAGGGGCAGCCAGACAGCCCAAGAGAGATGGGAGACGAGGCTCCACCCACTTAGACCTGCTGGGGTTCAGCACTCCCATCTTTCACGGCTGTGCTGAGAATGCTCGTTCCCA
>SJYC01099906.1:0-22326 GCA_006408675.1 Madoqua kirkii
GGGGGGTGGGGGAGGTCTATACAAATATATAAACCCATATGTGCACACATATGGATTTACTGTAGTCAGTTAAAGGGAGCATTTGGGGTGTTTCAGTTATTCTCAGACAACTAAAGACCAAGGGACCCTCACATACAGCCCTGGCATCCCTGGTCTGGCTGGTCCTAAAACAACATTTAAATAAAAGCAGTCACTCCCTTCTCTATCCCTTGAGAGACACTAGCTGCCTGGATGAAGCTGGCAGCAACAGAGCTCCTGCCCAAACTCCCAGTCTCAGTGGCCCACCCCACTGAGTCACCCGGGCCCCCTCTTCTCATCCCCTGTGATTCCTGTCACAGTCCCTGAGTTTCAAATCCTGCTCAGAAGGCTTGACAAATTATTGTAACCAAAGTGAGAACACTGATAATCTTGCAAAATGAGCCTCCTAGGAAAAGGATCTGCACTTTCTCAATCTTACCAACTTTAGCTGAAGAGGTGATGCTGTGATGGGGGGACTTTAGACAGGCTTCCCCACGGCCAGTGCCTCCTCTGGCCTGGTTTAACAGCTCCGCTCTGAAGGCCTGTCTCCTGCCAGCAATCCCCAAGGTGGCAGAGCCCTAGAGATGCCAGTAGAAGGATAACATCCTCAGACACGATGCCGGGCTCCAGAAAATGTCTCAGGAGCCGTGGGAGGCCAGGTTCTTTGAACATGATTGCCCAAGACCTTGCCTATCCCCAAGCTGGGACCTTTCTCACCAACCAGCCCAAAGCCCTTTCTGTACCATTAACCCAATACAGACAGCAACTGCATTTCATGGTTGAAAAAGCCAGTGACGGGATAAGTGGTGTTTGTTATCTAACCAAATTGTAGAGGAAATGATGTGTGAATGAGAAAATTCTAACACAACCGTGGCTCACTTCTGACAGCTTCGATTATGGTTTTGTTTAAGCACTTGTGCATTCTAATGAACTGTCTTATGGAATTATTAATTGGACCTGGGATTTCCAGGGCTTTTCCACTGCTCTAACTCCTTCCTAGCGAGATGACATGTCTTTGGGTGTCTTGACTACAAAGGTTGGTTTTCCACTTGAAAATCCTGAGGCTAAAGATCAGAATAAACCAGATTCAGACATGCAAGCTGAAATAGGTAGAGTAGCTTTTGGTCTTTCTACCAAGTTGAGGACACAACGAAGCAAATTCTTGAAATTATAGGGATATGGAATAAGACCAATTCAGGGGCACTGATCTGTGGCTTTTCATTAGGAAAGCAGTCCAGTTGAGAAATAAGTCAGAACCAGTGGCTCAATTGTCCAGGAGCCGAGCGCTAGTCATCTGAGATTAGGGAGGGAACGCTGGACCCATGAACTCCCCTAAACACAGACCAGGAAGACCCAGGCCCCTGTCCCTCAGGACGTCCAGTGTCTGCTCTCCCAGTTCTGGCTGCACCAGCACCTCAAGCCTGCTTCTGTCTCATCCCCTCCCTAGGGACACTGCTATCACAGTTGAAGGATCCTGTCAGTCCCACTGGATGAAACCAAGTCCAGATCTGCTGCTGCTGGCAATGGAGGGGATGTCCCACACTGGGAATAAAGAGGTTCCCTGGGACCCACCGGCCACTGCTGCATGCAGTCTTACAGATGGTACCCTGCACATGCACCCCTGCCATTCAGCCCATGCCCGCTCACCTGCCAGAGGGGTATGTGTCAGTCAGGGCCCCACAGGAAGCTAGCCAAGAGGGCTTAACAAGGAACCCTTCACAAAGGAGGGAAGGGTTGAGGGAAGTCAGCAAGGGCGGGAGGCAGCCTGGGCTAGCAAGACAGGGGCTATCACAGACTCAGGTCAGAAAGGGTTATGGAGGGGAGTCCCCCAGAAAGGAGCAGGATCTGTGGGTGTGAGGAGAGAGGAAGAACACAGCCACTGTACCCCGAGTATGAAGAGGCTTGGACAGGAAATGGCCAGTCTTGGCCTAGCTCTCCTGATGGTGCCACCCACTGGCTATGCCCACCTGGGGCATGAAGCCCAGACAGGGGCATGGAAGCTTGTTGGATGCAATCCACGGATGCAGCCTACTGTTACCCAGGGCATCATCAAGAAAAGTGGAGAATGAACGCTGACAAAGTGGAGGGGCAAAGCAGACCCTCCCAGGCCTGGAACCCATTCTCTGATTCCCACAAAGGGCCACATGGTTGAACCTGATTCACATCTTCTTTTCATTCCCTGTGACTGCGTTTCATCTTGCCCTTGGGGGATGTCTCCTGGTTGCCCTCCTCCCCACCACACTCTATGCACTTTTCCATTTCTGTGTATCTCAGCCCCATCCCCGTGTCAGGATAAACCTAGGAAGAATGAGTGGTGACCCATCCAGCAAGCTGCAGTCAGGAAAATCTGGACGCCAGGTCTCCTTGGGATCACTGGCAGCCTGGGAACCTACTACTCTCCTTCCTGGGAGCATCTGGAGCTTGTGGGTAAGAATGGGCCCTGCCTGCTGTGCAAGGGCCAGCAACAGTTCCCAGTGCCTGCCTGGGACCGGCTTCTCTATCCTAGGAGAAAACTGGAGCAGGGCTGCCAGCCAAGCACCCGACAGGAGATACCAAACACGTCTTCCAAGGCTGAGGGGGCAGCAAGCACTGCAGGGAGCCACCAACCATCCTTCCTCTTCCCAAGAAGGTGGGCCTCTGGAAGGAGGAGGCCCGAAGGAGAGAGCCCCGGGCAGTGTTTCTGAGTGATGTTTTAACAAACACTCCTAAATAGCTTATAATTGCAATGCATGCCCAGTAGGCACTGTTTATTTTAAAAGCTTTATGAAGATCTTCCCATTTACTCCTCATAAGAAGCTATGAGGGAGGTATGGTTATCTTCTCCATTTTACAGATGAGAACAGTGAGGCACAAAGGGGTTAATTAACCTGCCTTAGAACACACAGGGAGCAAATGGTAGAGCAAGACTCAGGCAACCTGGCACCCAGAGGTGTCCTCTTAGCTTCTGAGGTAGCAGGAGCACACTGACTACCAGCCCTGCCAGCCATAGACACGAACTGCCACCCAGACACATGGCCTACTTCCCACTCCTTCCAGACTGGACATTTAAGGCATCGCTGGAAAGAGTTCTGCCAGTCATCAAACGAAAGTGAACAATCTCGGAGGTGACCCAGGGCCTCTCTGCCCTGCAAGGAAAAATCGTGGGCCGTCTCTGAGAGGAGGCCTCTGAAATGGATATGAGCATGTGGGGGTTCAGGAGGGAGAGCTCTGAGGACCCACCTTTCCTGAAGGGAGGGAAGAAGTGGGACTGGGCAGAGTGAGACGTCTCAACAGAAGCCACAGCTGTCCCTGAGGTGTGCTAGAGGGGGTGATCTCACACAGCTGGGGTGAAGGTACCCTATATCAGCAGTCATTTCACGCAGAACAGCCTGAGGAGGCACCATGGCCTGGGCAAGGCAGCCCTCTCCATCGACGCACTCCCTCAACAGCAGGGCTTTCTGCCAGCAGTGCTCCCAGCGGGTGGAAACCATTTCTTTGTTCCTGGAAGGGATCCAGGACACACATCACCATGCCCATCATAAGCTGTAAATCAGAAACCTGCTGCCTAGCCTTGGCCACCCCGGAAGCCTCTCCAAATGTCCTTGTGTCTGGCTACTTGGCTATATCAACCAGGACACAACTCCAGAGCGATTAGGAATCCCAGGTTCCCTTGCCCTAAACACAACGCCTACATGTCCTGGCTCTCTTCTGTGCCCCCATAATGGGTCCCACGTGGGCTGACACCCACACTCCCAAGCCAGAAGTTTTCTAAGGGTCTTGAAAGATCACACTTTTCTGCATACTCACAGGGGTAACAACTAGCAAACATCAGAAATAATCAGAAACGTAAAAACAGGAGAGTCTGTCTGGAGCTCTGAAGGCCTGCGGGCCCAGCTCGGCTCTCAGCCACCGGCTGGGCTTGTTCCTCATTCCCTGGCTCTTTGGTCTGTGCCCTGGGCTCCCCCAATCCCTCCAGGCAGACTCGTTCTCCAGCTCTTGTGGACTCTGCAGGCCTCACCAGAAAGGCCATAGGGGTGTTCTGAGAGGCCGAGGGGAGTTTCGCTTGCATCTCAGAAGAAATGCTAGGCAGGACAGCCACTTTTCTGAGCTCCCACCTTACCACTGAACTGTCCTCTTCCACAATCAGAAAATGTCAGAGAAAATCCCCATGGAGAGAATCTAAAGAATTATTCAAAGCCACCTTCATCTAACATAATTTACACCACAATCACAGTGGCTTCTGACAGCGGCTTAAACGAAGGGAACGTTGAGTGGCTCAGACACGCCCTCCAGGAGGACCAAGCAGCGCCCCATTGGTCGAGAAGCCCAGCACTTCTCCATGCGGACCCAGGCAGCTGTCCCTGCTCCTGCAGTCCTGGCACCCTGCTGGGGACTCTTCCAACATCACCCCCTTCATAGGGGGCCCAAGACCAGCTGACCCAAGAGTCCACCCCCAAGAACACTTTCTTAATGTCCAAGAAAAAGCAAGAACCAAAGAACAGGGACACGGGTGGTTCAAAAGTGGGGAAAACCCTAGTACCACATCAGCCACCCTCAGGAGAGATGGCGGCAACCCCCCGACCTGAGAAGGGAGGTTCCAGGTCTCTTGTCTTACAAGAGTCCTCCTCCTGAGGTGTTCCTCACCCCAGTCCAGAGAATAAGTAGATCAGACACACGTCATCTCTGCCCTGCAAACTCTATGCCCACTGCTGGACCCCCAAGAGACAGCTGCCCATCCCCTATACCTCACAGCCAACCTGCCACTCTTTCAGCACAACTTCCAGTGGTCAATCGGGGCACGTGGATGAGGACAGGGATGGAGCCAGGCTGGAGGGTCCTCCCTTCCAGAGGGGAGTAGGGAATGAGGTCTTCGCTAATTTTTTGTAGCTGTGTTTGAACCATGGCCTTGGCTCACGGCACAGATAAGAGGCATGTCCGCAGAAACACGCAGCTCACTGTCAGGCTCAAAGAGCAAATGAAGACCTCCAGACTGGTCCGTGCTACATGTTAAGCCCTTCAGGACAACAGCAGGAAAGCTCAGGGCCTGCTGGGATCCTGATACAAGCCACTGGGACTGCATTCTTTTCTGGATGCTGAAAAACGAAACCAGAATAGACACCCCACTGCATCCATGAAATCTAACAGTCTTGGGGTGACGACTCCTCCTCAGCTGACAAGGGCACTTGGCCATCGGCACACAGCTGGTAGTACACCATCTGTACCTCGCATGTGGCATCTGGAGCATGCGTTTGCCATGCAGACAGTACAGGTTAGACCCACTTCCAAATCTAGGTTCTACAGCCTTCCTACTGTTGAAACACTGACAAAGATGTCAAGTCTTAGAATTCTTTCCTCGTCCTCAGATTAGGCAGGTGGGATTAAAGTAAGGGACAGAGGTCAGTGTCATCCACCAAGAGTCCAGACAGAAGTCCTCCTTTGAATTGCTTGCCAACAGAGTAGCAATTTGTGTACACTTTCCTACCTGAGCCCTGCCATTGTGTCCGTAAGACAAATTCCATCTGAGTGAAAGCTAAGCACTGTTGAGCACTGCTTCTGGAGCCAGGAGGCCTGCTTTCTGAACTCAGTTTTACCACCAGCATATTTTATGAAGCTGAGAAAGTCATTTCACTTTCTTGTGAATAATGATCATCATAATAGGCACTAAACTCCCTCCATGCATATTATCTCCTTTAATACAACCCTGTAAGGATCCTTACCCCCATTTCACAGATAAGGAAACTGAGGCTCATGGAAGCTAAGTAGCTTGCTCCAAGTACAGGGGAAGCTGGAGGTCTTCAGAGCCAAGAAGTTTGGTTTCAAAGCTGACAGTGCTAACTACCTTAAACACTGGCTGCCCTGGGAACGTTGGTGGATGAGCCAGGGTACATGACTATAAGCAACAGCAACAGCACTGGCCAATGCAAGCAGACAAGGAATTAGTGAAAAGACATTGGGAGGCCATGGGATGCCAGGAGAGCTAGAGGACCAGATTCCTGGTAATGTCAGCAAACACATTACTCCAAGTCTTTTTTTTTTTGATGTTCAAGCTAGTTTTATTTATTTTTAATTTTACTTTACTTTACAATACTGTATTTGTTTTGCCATACACCAGCATGAATCCACCACGAGTGTACACGTGCTCCCTAGATGTCCATCAGCAGATAAGAAATGGATAAGAAAGCAGTGGTACATATACACAATGGAGTATTACTCAGCCATTAAAAAGAATACATTTGAATCAGTTCTAATGAGGTGGATGAAACTGGAGCTGATTATACAGAGCGAAGTAAGTCATAAAGAAAAACTCCAATACAGTATGCTGCTGCTACTGCTGCTAAGTCACTTCAGTCGTGCCCGACTCTGTGCGACCCCATAGACGGCAGCCCACCAGGCTCCCCTGTCCCTGGGATTCTCCAGGCAAGAACACTGGAGTGGGTTGCCATTTCCTTCTCCAATGCATGAAAGTGAAAACTAACACATATATATGGAATTTAGAAAGATGATAACGATAACCCTGTATGCGGGATAGCAAAAGAGACACAGATGTATAGAACAGTCTTTTGGACTCTGTGGGAGAGGGAGAGGGTGGGATATTTTGGGAGAATGGCATTGAAACATGTATAATATCATATAAGAAACAAATCACCAGTCTAGGTTCGATGTAGGATACAGGATGCTTGGGGCTGGTGCACTGGGAACACGTGTACTCCAAGTCTTGTTTCAGTAGAGGCCCACCCAGCGCTGCCCACAGTGCTGATACTGGACGTTGCTACCCACACTGCAGCCTCCAGTGCCCTGAGAATTTGAAGCTCCTGGCACCCCAGCCATTCCCAGCCAATCTTGACTCAAAGCCTGGGAAGCCACATATGATGGATGCAAGCCAAGCCATGAACCTGGGCCTGGATCAAGGGAGGCCAGGAAATCACTTCTCTTGTAGGAGGCTGTTCTGATAGGTCTCTATTCCCACCAAGACTCAAAAGTAGGGAATTTCTCAAACATAAGAAGTGAGTTCAGATGCTGGGTAGTTCAAAATGACAAAAGTCCAACATATGAGGAAATTGGACACTGAATTCTGTAAGGTTCTTTTCAGCAGCTTGAGCCCATTTAATTTGACAAGCACATTGCAGTGGAGTATATCATAATTCCCACCCATTAGTTCCATCATACATATAAAAATATTAGACATCATTATTCATTGCCTTTGACTTGTGGGGCCCCTTCCCTCCTATGGGAGAATACTTCTCCCAGTGATATCAGGCTTGAGCAGTAACTGGCTTTGACCAATAGGATATGACATAAATTATGCCCTAAAAGAAACTTTTGGAACCATCACATGGAAGACTCTTGTTTTGTTTTGTTTTTTCTCTTTTCAGGAAAACAGTATGTCCCGAATGGAACAACCTCCAGACTAGGCCTCAGAATGGGAAGAACCTAGCAGGACCCTATAGTAACCATAATTGATCCACACAGTCTCCAACATTAATAAGAGCAAGAAATAAATGTCATTTTTAATAACATCGATTTGGTGGAGGACGCTATTTGTTATAACTATCTGATTCAACACTGAGACTCATTCCACATCACTGCCTATTAAACAAAGAGGATACCCAAATAAATAGAATCCAGTCCCCACCTTTGTGGCACTTCTCTGTGACATGTTCAAGTCATAGCTGGCACAGAGAGTGGAGATGTTTCAAAGGAAGCATAAACACAATCCCTAGGGAACACTAGGAGAGGAGACAGAGATTCTGCCTGAGGCTTCCCAGAAGATTTTCTAGAGGATGTGAAATTTGAACTGGATCTTGAAGGTTAAGGTCAGTGTTAGCAGAGAAGGTTGAAGAGGAAAGAAGAGAGAATTCTATGCAAATAGGCAAATTCAGAGGTATAAGAAAAAAATATACATGTCTGCAAGAATAAATTCTGGCACTGCTGGAGTATAGGCAATTAAGGAGGAGGAGCACTGGGAAAAACAGCCAAATGGAGAAGCAGATTTCAAATGCCCCTGAATGCCAGGCCAACAGGGTTCAACCTCATACTCAAGACTACAGGAATGATCAAAAGTTTGCAGCAAACCTATATTTCAGAAATATCAACCTAGAGGTGGTAGAGTGGAGGATGAGGTAGAGGCAAAGAATGCAGTGAAGAAGAAGACTGTTAGATCCAAACCAGTTCCAGAACTGGAACAGTGATGAGAACAAAAAGTTCACAAAGCATTTCAGAGTTCATCAGTGAGACTTGTTGATGAGGGATGAGGCGGGAACGATTAGATGGCATAGCATATGATGGCATAGATTTAATCACTGAATGGAGGGTAGAGGCTTCGTGGATATGGGGAAGCAGAAAGGGAAGCAGGCACGGGAGAAGCTGATGACTTGGCGTTGAACACAGCACATGTGAGCTGTCTCTGGGACAAACCCATAGAGATGTCCAGTTGGTCGCTGGACGAGATGGAAGAAATTCCCACCTGCCTGAAGTTGGGAAGCATGTGGGAAAAGCTTCTGATAGTGTTGACATTTGCATTAAGGCCACTGGGTATTCACTAAACAGACTGTTGGAAGAGGGGAAGAGAACAGCATTCCAGGCAGAGATTATACAATTAGAAAGCCAAAGGATATAATCAAGGAAGATCAAGCTTTTAAACATGGTTGAAGGAAGAGGAGCAGATATGTGGTGACTTCCCTATGTGACATCCCACAATCCATGGGACTGATCACGGAGTTATCCTTTCTATGGGTGAGGGACCGGTTGTGTGACAGTGATGTTGTAACACTTTATGAATAAATTTGCAGACTCTGAAAAGTGGATGCCTTGGATCCTTGATGTTACTTTATAAACTCAACTGTGGGTCCATTTCTGGCATTTATGAATTCTTTCTCTTTTTATCCTTCTGCTATAAAAATCATAATATGTCTAGCTATTCAAAGAAGGAATAAATGTCATATCATTCCTCCTTTAAAAATAGAGAGTATTTGTCAAGATAGACTGGGTTAGACTGCAGTATTAAAAACTCTCAAAACACCAGTACAGCAATGGTTTACTTCTCACTCATGCTATGCATCCATCAAGGGTCAACCAGGAGCCCTGCTCCTGTGTTCTCAGTGCTATCTTCATACTGAGATCCAAGCTGATAGAGCAGCTGCTCCACAGACCCTTGTGTTCATGGCGAGAGGGAAGAGAACAGGTGAAGCACACACTGGCTCCTAAAGCTTCCAACTGAAAATGAAGCATGTCACTTCTGCCCATATTTCCTTGGCCAAAACAATTGAGTCACATGACCAAGACTGGCATGCAGGGGCACTGGGGGAAGTATAGCTCTCCCAAAGGAGCACATGAGACCCCCTGAGCAGCAGTGGGGTCTATAACACACACTCACTAAGCTGGCCAGCTTCTTCAATATCTGTGATGCTGTTCCACAATTCTCATGTGACCTGGACACCTCCTCCCAAAGAGGTTCAACCCTGGGGCTACATTTTCTCATTTAGAAATGCATCTCTTCAGTCACTGGCATCAGATTGCCAGTGATCTTAATATTTCCAGCCAAGAGCATTTCAAGCTGACACCTGCACTCCCTACATTGTGATTCTTCCAAAAGCCTTAATTATCTTGAGGTGCCCCCCAACCCTAAACTAAGGATGGAGCCAAGAATCACCTACTTCTCATTCCACTATGGCTTTTCTCTACATGAAGAAAAAGGAAACCTAGCACAGAACCTGTATTTCACTCTCAGAGGCATTTTCAGATCAAAAGTCACTTACTGGTCTGCTGCTGGGTGGGTGGGGTTTCTCTCTACACCTGTAGATAATTTGTTGACCTTGAAAGTCTCCAGTGTGATGTGGTCAAATCATTCCAGTACCATACAGGGACAATAATTTTTATTCCCAGGTGATTTTGCAATTAATGGATTTCTACTAAGTAAACGTCCACATGAGTATCATTCAAGGGAACTGCAAACAGAAACCAATGAGCACTGTCTCCACTACTGTGGTTCACCAATGAGGGATACCAGGCCATGAGCAATGAAATATTTAAACCCCTTCAAAAGTAGATAGGTAGACAGATACACATATTTTTTTCATCTCAAGTCTAAATGTATTTATAAAACCATATTTTAATCTCCTTTGTGTTGCTTTCTCAAACAGATCTTTCTGAGCCTAAGAAAGTCCTCCCTCCACCCCTAGTCTTGCATGATCCCATCAAGCAGGCATCTGCAAGAGGCTAATTCCTACTTACTGCCTGACAGACACTAATTATTATCTATTTTAACTGTGAAAGGTAAAAAGCCTGGCAAACTCAGCACCCCCCTGGTCAAAGACAGACTGAAGGCTCCCTATAGTCACCACTGCCCAAAACCTGACATCTCTAATGCAAGGCAGGCTGATGGCTGAGTGTTTCCTGGACTACTTTCTACCTGCTGGACACTGTGCTAAGCACTTTACCTGGGTTGTCTCATTTAATCCTCATGACAACCCCATCAGGTAGATCCTGATTAGTCCATTTTATAGAGGAAATGGAGACCTACAGAATTTTATGGAAGACTATAAAA
Source organism: Madoqua kirkii (assembly GCA_006408675.1). Taxonomy (NCBI): domain Eukaryota; kingdom Metazoa; phylum Chordata; class Mammalia; order Artiodactyla; family Bovidae; genus Madoqua; species Madoqua kirkii. The sequence continues at coordinate 10,541 of SJYC01099906.1, forward strand.
AGTGGGCACCATATGAATAGAGTCTTACAGTATCGTTTGAACTAGCCAGGGGTTCAAAGAGAGGAAGACCCCTCAGTCAAACTAAACAACATGAGTAAAGGCATGGAAATGAGGAAGACTGCAATTGTCCCTTGAACAACAAGAGTGTGAAGTGTGCAGGTTCACTTACACTGGGTATTTTTCCACAGTAAACACTACATAACCCAGGGTTGGTTGAATCTGTGGATATGGCAGAACCACAGATAGAAAGCCTATCTATAAAGTATAGGCGAATTAACCCCTGCTGTTATTCAAGGGTCAACTATACTGTGTGTTTGGGGAAAGGTACAGAGCAGGATGGCTAGAACTCACGGTACGTAGGTGAACAGCCTAAAAATAAGCGTGTGAAGGCCAAATCAGAAAAGGACTCAACTTTCATGCAAGAGTCTGGGGCTCTGGACTTCCCTGGTGGCACAGTGGATAAGAATCCATCCTCCTGCCAATGCAGGGAACACAGGTTTGATCCTTGCTCCTGGAAGACTCCACATGCCTCAGGACAACCAAGCCCATACACCGCAACTACTTAGCTCTCACTCTCGGTCTCGCAAGCCGCAACTTCTGAAGCCTGCACGCTCCAGGGCCCTCGAGCCACAGTTAATCAACCCCTGTGCTGCAGCTACTGGAGCCTTCATACCCTAGCGCCAGCAAGTCACAACTCCTGAGCCTGTGCGCTGTGATGACTGAAGTCCAGGGGCCGGGTGCCCAGAGCCGGTGCTCCACAGCAAGAGAAGCCGCTGCAGTGAGCCGTCTGCTTGCCACAACTAGAGAAAGCCCATATGCAGCAACAAAGACCTGGTGCAGCCAAAAATAAGTAATAGATAAACATAGCAGCGTGTACATGTCAAAAAAAATTTTTTTTAAGAGTTTGGAATCCTCTGATTCCAGGAACTGGACAAGAAACAATGGAGGGAAGCAGGCAGGGGTGAGACCGTAAGGAGTGGTGAGGACTGTGGACTGGAAGGTGCCCTTCAATAGGTAAAAGCACTTGAATTCTTTCTTTTTTCTTTTTTTGGGTAAGTGTAGGCTGAATTTGGCCCTTAGAGAATCAGCTTACAACTCTACCAGACGGTGAGAAGCTGATAAGATGATTAATCAGGGAACAAGGTAGTTGGATCTCTTATTTTAGAGAGCTCCCTTTGGCAAGAATGTGGATGGCAGGCTCTGTAAGACAAGACTGAGGGCAAGAAAAGCACTGGGGAGGAAGGTGCAGGGAAGTGGCAGGAGATGAAGCCAGGTAGGGCCCCAGCAATGGCAGTGGGTAGGAAACAGTAATGGGTTGGAGAAGGAAGTGTTAAGGAGCAAGAAACTGGCAGGACTTGAAAGCAATTAAGATGTAGAGAAAAAAAGATTTCAAATATAATGCCCAGGTTTCCGGTACAGACCATGGTGCAAAGATTATTATTAAACCCAGAGGGTATGGAAAGAAGATAATGAGAGTCATCTTAGACAAGCTGATGGGCAAAGCTCTGACATTACTGCTACCAAGAGAGGCCCCCTGCTACCAAGAGGGCTGGAGTAGGTCTTGGTCATGACACCTTGCTCTCTTCATGGCTGAAGAGCTGATGGATTCACCTGAGATATGAAATTCTGCCACCCCAGAGGAAAACCTCTGCTGTTTTACAGGGGTGACCAAAAGCTCCAGGAGGTCCTAAGACTGGTGCTTATCCCCAGGACACCCACTGATGCATGAGGTCACCAGATACTAGGTGTGATACAGATACATTTTGGGGGGCTGTAACTGGACCATGGAGTACCCAGCACTTGGTTAAACATTCTGGGTGTGTCCACAAGAGTGTCTCTGAGTGAGCTTAATATTGAATCTGGCAGACTGAGTAAAACATTGTCCTCCTCTATGTGGGGGGGCCCCATCCCATCAGTTGAATGCCTGAATAGAATGAGAAAGCTGACTCTCCACAAGGTATAGGAAACTCTTCCTGCCTGACTGTTTGATTTGGGATATCTGTCTCTTCTTGCCTTCAGATTGGAACTGAAACATTGGCTCTTCTTGGGATGTGAGCTTGCTAGCCTTGGAACTGGAACCAAACCATCAGCCACTGCACTATACATCCACCTTGCTGACTACAGATTTAGGGATTCCTCAGCCTCCATAATCATGTGAGCTAATTCCTTATAATTAATCTCTTTATTACACACAGCACACACCCTATGGTTCTGGTCCTCTGAAGACATAATTGATACATCAGGTCAAAAAGGAGCAGGCCAGACCCCTGTCCCCTTGTCATCAGAGCTGGCTGGGGCTGTTCAGGCTACGTGGAGAGCTACCTGTGTCTGAATGGGTGTGTTTCTCCTGTGTAGATTGTCCAGGAGACTATAAAACCAAGACAGGAGATAGGAGCTCCCTATTTATGAGCACCCATTGTATGCTAGTCACATTGCCGGAGGCTTTAATAGCTAATTATTTAAACCTCATAGCAGGACTAAGAAGTGGGCTCAAATATCCTCACTTGATAGACAGAAAAACAAGATTCAGGGCTTTAGTCAGTCACACAGCTGGCCCAGATACAAATATGATTCCATCTTATTGAAGAGCTCTGCTCTCAGCCCCCTGCCTCCCCAGCTAAGCACCTCCTCTAGGGATGGAAGAACAGTTACGAGTGCACAGAGGATGAATTTGACCATAACATGCAAACTCAGGCATGTCCAGTCCCAAAGTCCACAGGTACTGGCCGTTCAGGGGATGGGATTTGCCAGGTGTGGGCTCCTGGAGGGGTACAATCTGACACGTGGGACATGTATCCCAACAAGGTACTGGTGAGTCATGCCAGCCTAGCATTCCTCGGGGAACCTGCAGCTCAGGAAGGAGTCTAACCTTGCCCTGACCTGTGTGGGCCTGGGGGCCCTGGCACCAGAATGTGGTGTCTCCAGTCCCAGAACGGGCTGGGTACCCATGGCACAGAGTCACCAGCTCTGCACCCACTCTGTGCTGAGCAAATCAATCTAACTCATCCAAAAGGGGATTAAGCTGGATCAGCAATCCTCTTTAACAGGTTTACCTGTTCTGACCAAACATGAACCGCATGTATCTGTAAGCGTGAGTGTGTGTGTGTGAGAAAGAGACCGTTTACAGGTACGTGTCTGTGTATGCCTGTGTAGCTCTCCTTGCTTTTCACACTCGGTGTGGATTTTTCTACAGAAATATGCCTGCATCTTTCTGAAGGTCCTCTAAGTCCAGTCCCTGGCACTGCAGGACCCTGGACTGCAGCTGGGAGATGCCTCAGGTCCCACAGATCCACCTAAATCCCAGATGAGCAGCTTTTCCTGGAGCCCAGGCCCTCCCCACTCCTCCTGGGCACAGATTCATTCACATGCAAAGTCCTGCACAGAAAGGCCAGGCCAGGCCAGCCAGAGAGGAGAAACACAAGGCAAATTCCAGCCCTAAAATGGGCAGGGCAGGGAACTAGCTCCCTGGCAACATAACATCCACTCAGTAACTTAGGGCAATTTCTAAATCCAGTGGACAAATGCCCTCCCTCCGTAGGAAACAGGAAGATAGACTTTTTTCTTTGGGCTGCTGACAGGGCCCTGTCTCCAGTACCAAGAGACAACTTCAAGGTGTGGGCTCTCTCAGCAATATCAGGGTGATGTTAACGGAACCCAGGAAACAGGCGATACAGGCCCATGAGCTTTGCTATCCAGGATGACTTTTGCAACTAACCCTTCTAGAAACCAGCCTGCTCAGAATACACGTGCTGCAGGCATCCTGTTGAGGAAAAAGAGAGGCAGACCATGACCATTTAGTTGGAGATCTCTCACAGGCCACACAGAGCTGGGATTTGAGACAGAGCTTCCCACCCGCCCCCCTCTGCTGCCCACCATGTGGACTAAGGAGTCACCCGTGGGAACTTCCAGAGTTTACAACACGAGGCCACACTGGTCGGTTGTGCTGGCCTGTGGAGAACACATATCCTCTTGTCAACCAACAGTGCAAACGTACTGTCTGCTGGGTGCTGACGGGAAGCTCAGCCTGGCACCGCCAACTCCCAGTTCCTGGGAAAGCCCTGATAGGATTAATGGTGTTGGAGAGGGCAGAGCCGGGGATGTGAGGTCAATGGGGAGGAAACTAAGAGTGACTCTGGGGCCTCCAGGAGCGGAGGGTGGGGCCAAGCTGCTCACTGAGGACCGCACGTGATGCCCATGTCCACACCAAGCTGGGCATGCTCTGAGGACACGACTCCAGCCAGCTGCAGCCCTTGCCCAGGGCCAGGCACTCTCTCACGCCTCCTGAACATAGGCGCTGGGGCAGAAAGAGAAAGCACGACACACAGATTTATCTCAAATAAGTGCAAACTCATAGTCGCCTTCAGCAAAGACTAGCGAGGCTAGAAGCCAATTTGTGGTTTCCCATAAACAACTGAGGCATGACAGTGTATGAGCTTTCAGAAAATCCTGCAGAAAACTCCAAGAGGCATCTGAGAGCCCTTCCTGGCACTACAGACACGTGGGAGGGGCTTGGGAATCATCCAGCTGCAACACACCTGCCCAGCCCCCATCTGGCCCCCCATCCCACCTGCCCTGCAGGAAGCAGCTCTAGGCAGCTGACGCCTGTGCATGAGCTGATCCCCTGCATGCATATCCCCTGCTGCTTATTCTCCTTTTGCACCCTCCCAAGGAGCCACTCTCCACACTTCTCTGCAGGGCCTGTGCCCAGGAAGGAGGCTCCTGCCTATGCTATCACCCAGCCTCCCTGAGTAGGGCTCAGCCAACAGGAGGGAAAAAAAATCAAAGGGTACGAAGAGGGGTGGAGGGCGCACAACTCTGGGAGTAGTCGTGTCCATCCATGATTGTCATTCCTGCCACATTGTGACACTTCCAAGACTTAGGCTTTTTCCTACCTTGGTAACACCATGTCTCCCCTTGTTCCAACAGCCCTAGGAGTGGCAGAGCTTCCTCCCACTGTGAGTCTCTGGGCACCTCATTGTTCTTGACCTTTAACTCCATCCTTGCTTCTTGGTTAAGTCTTCTCTGTGAACCAATAGGGCTTATCCTGCTTCATGCCAGGTCCCTTCTAATAGGTATGATTGTCTATGTATGAATGTCTATGTGACGTCCATGTTTCTGTAAGTGTGGGTATAGGCAGGCTATACACACCTTCAGCCTTGTGTGTGCATCTGGACACACATGACTCAGTTTTTCCCTGAACTTCCAAGGCCAACAGAAGGAAGCCATCTGTGTGTCTCTACCTCTGTATTTTAGAATTTTCTGTACCTACTCTTATCCTGATGTCACTGGAAAAGTTTAGTCTAGGTCTCTGCCTGACCTCACTCAATGGTAAACTCCTCGAGAGCAAGGAAAGAAGGAGTAGCGGGAGAAAGTAGAAAGGAGGAAGGGAGATGAATGGAGAGAGGAACACAGGAAGAAGATGACTCTGGTCCACTCAGTACCTGCTATGGAGCCACTTCTCTAGGCTAAAGACCATGTAGATAACTGGTCTCAGTTTGCAAGTGGGAAGAAGCCAGGGCTCAGAGGTCTGGGGTAACAATTCAAAAACCACACAGCTAATGAGCAGTGGAGAAGCATTCATCTGTAGGTGAGGGGGGGTCGTGCCCCTTCCCAGGCCACCATGTTGCTTTGTGGTCCCCTCACCTGGATCACAGTTAAGGCCAAATAGTAGGTGCTCAACCAATGCTTGTAAAACTGATCTGAATCTGAGAAGGATGTCCAGAGGCATGCTTAAGTCCAAGGAGAAAGCTGACAGTCATGAAGAGGGCCAAACTGCTCAAGGGCTGAGCTCAGGTCATCTTGAGTGACACACGGATAGTGTCTGTGGCAGCAGTCCTACAGGAAACATCAGGGCTTCCCTTGGAGCCGCTTCAAGGCTGGTCCTTAGTCAAAGCCAGGGTGTTGGTAAGTGGCCGGACAAGGATTTTCTGATGGCCAGATGCATGGCTGAGGATCAGAGCATCAGGAGAACTGAGCTGCTAACACACTCAGGCTACGTACTCAGCAAGGCTGGGGCAGGAACTCAGTGGCAGATAATTTGCAGTGACAGACTGTCACTCACAGAAACTGAAATGCCAGGTAGCTAAGTAGACAGCAATGAAGATGTTTAATAATTATAATAATGATAACTAGACTCATCCTTTGAAGGTCAGATGGCTCAAAGTTTGAGGTCTATTCAGGGATCTAAGTGGCTCCTGGGCATACCAGCTCCATCACAGTGACCAGTATGTCATCCTTGTCTATCCCTGTTACTCCTCAGACATTAGTTAATCTGAGGCCCCTAAAACTCTTGCTGCTGTCTGGCCTCAGAAATATCTGCTTGTCTTGCCAAAATTAGCAAGAGATACTGTTGAGCTGGTGCAGGAATAAGTTTTATCTTCATAGCAACCCTGTATTCATGGTATATCTGGTGAATACAGGTATAGCAAACCTGTACTCACAGCTAGTCAGTGAATGGAGGAGAATCTGAGGCCTGGCCAATTTGCCAACAGTCACACCATTGGCAAGTGATGGCGAGGTATGCAAATCCATCTGCTGTATTCAAATCCACACCCAGTGATGCCAATGCCTTTCAATCCCATTGGAATGTCACAGTGCTCCTTATCCCCACAGTTGAAGCATGTAGGTCTCCCCAAGGAGCCACCAAGAGCGAAGTGACAGCGGCTCAGAGGCAGACACATGGGACATCTCCAGATCGGCAGAGCCGGCCCCCACGGAACTGAGTTAGGGCTCACTGTGGGCACCCTGATCTCTCCACGGTGCCAGCTCTCAACAACAGCTATTTATAAACCTCGTTTGTACAAACAGGACAACATATTCTGGCTTTTTTCCTGCACTTTAAATAACTAAGTTACGGATGAAGGAAACAGAATGGAAATGTTATCCAGTCCTTGGCTGGCCCTGGTGCACGTCTATATATCCGATAGCTTCTCCTGCTACCATTTCTAATAGACTCTTCTCTTCTCTTCCTCATAATCTTCTGCTCTCCTTTGTGTTCCTAAACAAAGGCAAGGTGGGCACACAGCCAAAGTTGCTTACCATCCCCCTGGCAGAGGGAGCAGAAAGGGACCAGCCACGCCCCCAGGCTGGATTGAGCCCTTACTATGTGCCAGCACTGGATGTGGTCTCATTCAACCCTCATCGTTCTCCATGCTATGACCCCTATTCTACAGATAAGGAGACAGAGAGGTCAAGCATCTTGCCCAAGGTCACACAGCTAGAAAGTGATGAAGCCAACACCCAAACTGGGACAACATGACCCTGGCATTCAGGCTTTTGATCATAGCCAGTTGGCTTGGGCCCCTGACCATAGCTAGTCAGCCCTAACGAACTCCAGCGATGGTCCCGGACACCAAGCTGATGGCTCCCAAGGGAGGCCAATATTCAAAAAGGCAGAGGAGGACCATGGGATCTCCTGGGGCTCTCTGCAAGCCAAAACTGGAGACACTGAGCCCATGGCAGGTGTAATATGAAAGGAGGGGAGAGCTCTGACCAGCCACTCAGTCTCACCCTTAACCTGAGTAGTGGTTCTCAAACATTCATTCCATCGATCATTCAATAAACATTTGCTGAATACCTACTCCATGCCAGCCTGCACTGCATGCTGTTGATGCAAAGGTAAATATGCCACAGTGTTGTCCTTAAGACACTTAGCCAGTCAGGAAGACAGATGAGAATGTGGTGGCCGAGCCACCTGAGTCACACACCCAACTGAGGCTCAGGACCACCCTTGCCCAAGACGTGGGAGGCCCTCCTCCCGCCATTCCGCGCTGACTTGGAAACTTCCACCTTTTCTCCAATCCATCTTTTCCCCTGGTATCTCCCTTGTTTTAATTAGCAGACAAATAGAACCTGTGCGATCCTTGCTGGCTTCCTGATGTGTTCTCCATGCTGTGTTTACAAATGCAACTGCAGACAAATTGCTCCTGCCACCTGTCCTGAAAGATGTGCTAGTGGCCTTTAAATGTTTGATTCTGTAGATGTTCCTTATGCAGCAGGGCCTCATAATGAGTCTGCCAGTATCTTCTTCAGGGTGGGAGGAAAACAGCTCAATGCAGTGGAGACAACACCAGGCGGGGAGCCAGCAGACGTGGTTTGGGTCCTTGGCTCCGCCACTTTCTTCTGAGTGTCCCCAGGCAAGGCTTCTACCTTCTCTGAACCTCCACCCCCTATCGTTAGACAGAGGAGATTAGATAAGGCACCCAACTGGGTCACTTCCAAAGCCCCAGGGAGCATCTTGGTTCTCAGCCCACAGCTGGTGCTTTCCATATAACACAAAAGAATGCGTGAGGAATTCTGTTGGTGAGGCAGGCCCTGGCCCCAACAGCTGGAGACCTGCGCACACTGGCACTTGGATGAGAGCAGGGGATTCTGAGCAAGCAGGCCTGGGCATTCCTGCTTCTGCTCTGGAACATGGGGCATATCTGCAAACCTAAAGGAGCCTCAGTTTACTCATCAATAACATGGTGACACCAATACTTTTTCCATTGGGTTGGTGTGAAAACTTGTCTGAAATAATGTGATTTGGGGTACACGACAAAGCTCTGGGTAGTCTCTTGAGTTATCTTTTTCTGTGTGAACTCTGTGGTCCTCCAGGGCCAAGTTCCAATGTCCTAGGGTGACCCCTTGTTCCCATGGGCTCCAGTTTCCAGGCCTGGGCCCTGAGCTAGTGCCACTCCCCAGGGAGCAGAGCCTGCCCTGCCCTCGCTGGATAGCTAGGCCCAGCTGCTGTTGGCTGGACCTCCTGCGCTCCTGCAGAAGGTCCTGCGAATCCACCTGCCCGACTGGTATACAGGAAATTCCTCCTTGAAAGTATAGGTGCCACCTGCTGGCAGATGTTTCCCAGACCTTCTCTGGCACATCAGTGATCCTGGCCCACCCGGCCTGCCTGCTGAGTGAGTTCCCTGCCAGACTAGCGTCGTCATCTGTTTCTGCCCTGGGGACCGTCTGCAGTTCTGGACCCTGCCCTGATCCCTGGGTCTCTCTCAGATATGAGTTTCTGCGGCTCCCTTTGGAGCACCCAGAGGAGTCACATGGAGTCACCAGGAGGGTCTTTACCACGGGGAGGGTGGTCCCTGCCCAAGGAGCTCCAAGTCCCTCATACACCTCCTGCCCAAACACATACACAGGAACTCATGTGTCTGTCCCAGCAAGCTGTTCGTTCAGTCTTTGTTCCTTGTCCAGCTATTCTGGACTACTCTTTGAAGGAGTCTGTATTGGGTGAGACCTGGGTCATCCAATCTTGGACTAGATTGGGCTCATGGAAAAGTCCACATAGCAAGGAGAATAATAAAAGCTTTCATTTACTGACTTTCTGGCACTTTATATATTTTACATCGCTGAATTTGACCCAATAATTCAGTGACATGGGTACTGCTATCCCTTTTATTTTACAGAGGAGGATTAGACTGGTCAGCCAGGTTCTCAAGATCACACCACTAACAGGTAGCAGGGCAGGCTGTCCAGCCAGCTCTGCCTGCTCCAAGGCCTAGTGCTACGCCATACTGCTGTCCCAGGGGAGAGAGGCAGGCTAACCTGGCAGGGGTAGGTGAGGGGGAAGTGAGCCCGGTTTCCTTTGCCTTGTCTTTCATCATCACTAAGGCCTGATTGGACGCTGCTGTTCTGGTCTCTTAATTCCTCCCTTTCCTACAGCAGGTTCTTCCCCTGTAGCTCTTCAGTCAAGGAAACCAGCCAAGACCTTCAGCAATTCCATATTTTGGAAATGAAAACTGAGACAAAGGGAAAAGTCCCCTGGTCCCGGCCCGCCACTTAGATAGGTCCCAGCTAGAATGTTCTCGGCAAACAAGGCTTGATGGTGTTTGCTAAGGGGGCTCAGCAAAGCAATGCTGTGCTTCGCACACGGCTGGTGGTCACAGATAGGGCTTCCTTCGCTGCCTGCATGGCTTGGTCCTTCCTTCAAGGCAGAATTGTGTGTCAGCAAAGAACAGGACCTAGCTAAAGCCAGTCAGCACCATTACTAAGTTTCCTATTTACTTTCCTGGAAAGCAGGTGATGTTCATGCTCCCTGGATCTCCCATGCTGTCTCCTGCAGGCACGTTTCGCCGTCTCTAGTGAAGGCTCACTATGGGCCAGGCATCATTGTAAGTGCTTTATCGATCCTTCTAACAACTCTGCGGGATAGCTACTACTATTAGCCCTGTTCTAAAAACAAGGAAACCGAGGCACAGGAACTGGGCTGCAGAGCTTGCCTAGGGTCACACAGCCAAGAAGGAGCAGAGCTGGGATTCAAACCCAGGCAACCCAGTGCCACAGCCTGGATGTTTAGCCACTCTGCTAAGCCAGTCTTCATTTGCTAGGGATCATTCTGTATACAAATAAAGGGAGATAAACAATCATACTTTTATAACACTTTTAAAATGGATTCTCAAGTCAAGGAAAAAAAAAAAAAGCCTCTATCTAAGCATGTTTGTTAGGAGAGAGTTCAAAAATTGCAGCCACCCAGAGACAGGTGATCATGTTTTCAAGGAGAAAAGGTTTTGTGGGTCTGCATGGTGTCTAGACAGAAAGCTGAAGAGAAAGGATCTGTCCATGCGTGTCTCCAGGGGTGCCCAGGGAAGAAGAGCCTGACTTGAGGCGACAGCTCCTAGTGATTAGACAGAAATAGCCCAGCCGTGGAGGAGAGCCAGCCACGAGGCTGGCCGGGGCTGGAGGAAACAGCTTTTAAAGCAGTGCTGTCCAAAACCTAATTCTTGGGCTTCTTGCAACAGAGCCACCTCGGGATCTTGGTGAAAACACAGATTCAAAGCCTCCCCCCAGACCCAGGAATGGGAATCTCTAGGGAGGGAAAAGGGCATGGGAGGGGGTATAGCCCCCAACCTTGAATCTGTAACAAGCACCCTGGGTGTTCTGATGACAAGGAAGTTTGGAATCCTCTGCTATAAAACCTGATGGTTCTATTTGCCATAAGTCTCTCTGCCCCATGCATCCCTGGGAAATATGGCTCGGCCATCAGAATAAACCATGACTTACAGTCCAGCCCCAGCTACGTGGAGGACTATAATCTGATACTAATATAATAAATTAACATCAATCATGAGAGCTACTGATGATCAGCATTTACTGCCTGCCAGACACTGCTGGGTACGTTCCCAATCTTATTTACGCTCATTCTCATCACAGCCTTCTGTGTAGTTGTGGTCAACCTTGTTTTGCTGATGATAAAATTAAGGCTCAGAGAGTCTGGGTGACTAGCTCAGGGCTGCAAGCAACGTGAGCAGTGGAGGTGGAATTCAAACTCGTTCTGTCTCTTTGGCTGTTGTGGCTTGGAGCACAAGGTCAGTGCTGCAAGCAGGCCCCCTCTGCCATCATCCCCAGGGCCACGCTGGGGCTGGGCAGGCCACCGCTGAGGAAGGGGCCCTTCCGGCTGCACACCCACTTCAGCTCATCCCCCAGCGACACCTGCGCCCCTGCTCTGACGCCTGTCGACATGCTGGGCTGATACCAGCTCTGTTAGGCCTGAGTCTGCAGGATGGGAGAGGGTATCACCACCTGAGGTGAACCCTTTGAGGCTAGAAGACACAAGCCTGAGGCCCCGGAGCCTGCGGAGCTTCTCTGGGCACCTCACACACCTCCCCTTCTGCTGACGGAGTGATGTCTGCTGACCCCAGGGAGAATCCTCACTTTCAAGATGTGTGCCAGGAGGGGAGGCTGCTCACCCTCCTGGGGAACCTAGGACGACGACTGGGGCCTCACGGGGGCTCTGGGAGGATTACTGCTGACACCGTGTAGAAAGAACCTGGCCCGGCCCCCGGCCCCCGGCCCCCGGC
>SJYC01099907.1:0-20596 GCA_006408675.1 Madoqua kirkii
CCCGGCCCCCAGCCCCCACACTGTAGGTGCCCAGACCTCCCGCCTTACTCCTGCTGTTGCCATCTTTAATTTCTTGGTATCATCCCCATCTGGACAGCACTACCAGATCCCCCACTCCAGGCCGCAGGTCAGAAATCCCAAGAAACTCGGGGGGCTCCTCTGCTGGAGAGGTGCCCCACAGCCCCCACTCTCTTACCATCAGTGCAGTGGGTTCCCTCAGTCTCCCTGAGCACTCAGCCTAGGACGTCAGCTTCCCCGGGGTGGGGCCCTAACTCTCTTCTTCTGTGCTCTTTCCCTGGGCTAGAAGTGTGCCTGGGAGGCAGCAGGCGCTCAGTTAATGCTGAATGAATGAATCCAGTCATCTGACAGACTTGCACACCTGCTCTGCACAGGGCTCAGGACTGAGAAGAAACATACCTGGAGCGTGTGGTTCTGCCCTTACCCCTGACACCCAGGCCCCCTCTCAGGGGCTCCAGACTGATGGAAGTCCCCTTCCTACCCACCCTGCTCCTCTTGTCCTGAAGTAAGTCTAACTCAGCGGTGGAGTCACACTCTTCTCCTCCCTTCACTTCTGTCCCTGGATCAAGACTCCCAGAAAGAGATGCTCAGACCATGGCCTCCTTCTGGAACTTTCCATGTAGGCCCAGAGCTGGAGCCAAGCCCAGAGGCGCAAACAGTAGCTGTCTCTTGGCCTGGCCACCCCTCCAGAGAGCTGTCCTGCACATTTTTACTGCTCACAGCCTCTTGCAGGAAAATCCACTTGCAAGACAGAAAGAGACACAGGCGTGAGCCAGAAAAGCTTCATATCCACCTCTCAGAAGGCCCCAGGAGGACCCAGCTCCAAATAGTGGGAACACCAAGCAGTCACAAGGTTGGGCTGCAGGGAGCATAGAAGGAAGCTGTCCACAGGGGAGCCTGCGAAAGGGGCCTCCTGGCCCCCACTGAGGGAGTAATGGATCCCTCTCAACTACTTAAGTATATTTACTGAGCATTAAAGACTCTGCTCAAAAGCTGCAAGAAAAGCTACGTCCAGATCTCATGAAGCAAAAGAAAAAAAAAAACAACCTCAAACCATAGCACTAAAGTGCTGGAAGGGGCTGCCGAAAGATGGATCATAAATAAAGAAGACATCGTCTCTGAATATCAAGGAAGTTGATGGCAGACTAGAATTTTCTCTACACAAATGTGACATATGGCTTTGAGGCATAGCACCTGGCAGAGATGAGGAGCACCTCCATCCCCAGTACCTACTCCAGGGATGGCAGAAACGGGCACAGGGCCAGGAACCAGAGAACCATGGTGGCACTGCAGACCAGCTCTTCTCAAGCTGGGCCACCTCGAGTGAGGGGCTTCCCCTCCCTGGGTCTTTGTTTCCCTCTCTGAAAACAGCAAGAGATTGTCCTACACATATTTTGTGGTGTCACAAATATTTTTCCATTTCCATGTCAACATTTTAGACTGAGAGAGTTCTGTCATCTTCTCCCGTGCTTAGACAGTGTTCTTGTAACCTTGGCAAAGGGCCCTGGAAGGCACGTGATAATTGTTTCTCTGCCTCGTTGCTATGGAAACTTGCAACTCCTGCATCTCTGGTGCTAGGACAATAGAGTGCCTGAACTCCTGGGTGGTTTGGGTTTGTTTTGTCCGCGTGCATTGTACAAAAGAAGCACTGAAGTTTTCCCAGAGCTGAAGGTGGTGGCTTGCTGATATGAGTCACTGCCACGCCCCCTTTAATTACCAAGCTTCACTAGCAAGCTTGGGGTTGGGACAATCACATTAGCAATACTGATACTGCACTGAGGGGCTCCCACTTCTAGCACCCCTCGGCCCTGAAAACTGACTCCAGTTCTGCCTTCTTCGGGCTTCCCTTGGCTTGCTCTGGAACTTTGGGGTGATGCTTCCTGGCTTTCCTACCACTTTTAATGAGACACACACTTCAAAACCATGCCTTCAACAAGCACTGAATCTGTGTGACTCCCTCTGATCATGAAAACATATCCACTCAGCAGACATGTGTGTCAGAAAGCAGGTCTTTAAGAGCCCAAACAGAAACGTGTAATTGGCAGAAAGGCCACTGATGGTGGTATATTCTAACTCTGAATTGCTGGAGAGGGAAAGCGGGTTAGAAAAGCATCCCCTCTCTAGAACCCTGTATGATGCATCAGATTTGCCCAAAGGTTGGTACATCGTTACAGTTCTCTTTCTACAGTGGTCGTGATTTCAGGAGCCAGCAATGTGGTCAAGGCACGCTGCCTTGCTCCTGATGAAACGGCATGCAACAGATCTTTGCTCGCCCTACATCCAATCCAGAGACCACCATGGTCTCCACTGGCTGAAATTAATGGGGTGACACCATGGCTGCCAACATTTCTCACATCATGCTCTGCACCTACAAGCTCTTTCGCCCTCCTTTCCCAAACAGGGCAGCTGCCACTGCCTGAATAACGGCCGGCATTTCCATGCGTGCATCAGACCCAGAATCAAGCCCAACTCCTTCATCTGTCTCGCCCTCCCAAATCTGACTGGTCATCATGTCTTTCTTGAATTCCACCTCTACTGCCTCCATTGCTGTGCTGGCCTTTTCCACAGGAAACAGTGATTTCAGGAGCCAGCAATGTGGTCAAGGCACACTGCCTTGCTCCTGATGAAACGGCGTGCAGCAGGTCTTTGCTCGCCCCACATCCAATCCTGAGACCACCATGGTCTCCATTGGCTGAAATTAATGGGGTGACACCGTGGCTGCCAACATTTCTCACATCACGCTCTGCACCTACAAGCTCTTTCGCCCTCCCTTCCCAAACAGGGCAGCTGCCACTGCCTGAATAATCGCCGGCATTTCCATGCGTGCATCAGACCCAGAATCAAGCCCAGCTCCTTCATCTGTCTCGCCCTCCCAAACCTGACTGGTCATCAAGTCTTTTTTGAATTCCACCTCTACTGCCTCCACTGCTGTGCTGGCCTTTTTCACAGGCACTCATCCAGTTGTCTCCTAGTTGGCCTCCTTACCTTCAGCCTTACCCTCTCCAAGCCATCCTCTGCCAGAGGGGTCTCCCTAAGCACAGACCTCACCATGCCACTCTACTACAGCTCTTCCACGGCTCTGCAAGCCTTGCGCCATCAAGTCTTCACCCATTTGTTGCTGCTGTTGTTCATTCACTAAGTCGTATCTGACTCTTTGTGACCCCATGGACTGTAGCCCGACAGGCTCCTCTGGCCATGGGATTTCCCAGGCAAGAATACTAGAGTGGGTTGCTATTTCCTTCTCCAGGGAATCTTTTTGATACAGGGATTGAACCCATGTCTCTCACACTGGCAGGTGAATTCTATAACCACTGAGCTTCCAGAGAAGCCCCGTCATCCACTAGCCTGACATATAGGGCTCTTCCTTCACTGGTCCTCACCCACAAATAGCCACCGGGGGAACAGTTCTTCATCTAGCTCAAACCCCCTCCTCTTAAAACCTGCCTTCACCCTCTCTACCGTACTGGATAGAGCAAGTCATAGCCACCTCTGTGCTACCATAGCAACCCGGACTCCCTCTTCTTAGCTCTCTTCCTTCCGTGATGTCTGCATGTTTCTTTCGATGATATCTGTCTCCTCTCCAGACCGTGAGCTCTTTGTGGGCAGGGACCTCAACCTAGACAGTCTCATGAAGAGCATGGTACTGGCACACACTTAATAACTTTTCAATGAATCAGTGAATGAAGAATCTGCCACATGCTGCTTGCTTTCCACACGAAGAATAACTCTTTCCACATCTTAATCACAGAAAGCAATCAAGCCAAGCTCAAAGAGAAAGAACGTGGGTATCAGGAAAAGCATGTGGAGTGAAAAGGTGAACAGTTACGCTCCTTGAGTCCAAATCATATCCCTACACTTTTCTAGCTATGTGACTTTAGTTAATTTTCTTCACCTCTCTGAGCATCCACTTTCCTACTTGTAACCTGGAGGGGAAGTAAATAATCCAACCTTCTTAAGTTTTTGTGAACACTGAATATTACATAAAGTACTTGGGAAGGGTCTGGTGCAAGGCAAGCGCTCAGTCAATGTTAGTGACTGCTGGGGGGCAAACACCAGCTTCCCAGATGTTTCTACCATTTAGAGAACAACGAGCTCTGCCCAAATGGCCTCCATGTCTTAGATATTTCTAGAGCCTCCATTTCAGGAAGTTGTGAATCCCAGCCTTGCTGACCTGTGACAAATGTGGGTCCTCAGGTGCAGAATCCAAGGGAGGTCTCAAGGAGGTCTCTGCCATAGGTGTCCACCATCACAGCTTCATTCCCACCTCCTAACTGGGCCACCTCAGGCCCCGTCCTGTGCCCGCTCCCCTGGCTGGCTGAAATGACAGGGGCCTGGCGCAGGGAAAAGGGGCCTTAGTGGGGGACCCTGGGGACCCTGAGTCAGCAGTTTTTCATGCCCTAGTTTTAGGGTGGGGATGTCCCTCTCTGCTATCGTCTTAGTCTATTCAAGCTGCTATATCGAAACACCACAGGCTGTGTGGCTTAGAAACAACAGAAGGTTGCTTCTGACAGACATAGAGGCAGGAAGTCTGAGACCAAGATGCCACATGGCCACGTTTTCCTGTGTCCACACACAATGGAAGGGGCTGGGGAGCCCTCCGGAGCCTCTCTCATTAGGGCCCTAATCCCATTCCCAAGGCTCCACCCCATCACCTAATCTCCTCCCAAAGGCCCTTCCTTCTAATACCATCATCTGGGTGGGGGGAGGGGTTAGCATTTCAACAGGAACTCAAACACTGGGACTATAGCAGCTACCCTGCCCCATCCTTCTTACCACTTGGCACAGGGAGGTCACTCACAAGTGTTGCTGGAGGCGTTCGCATCCTGGGGGTATGGGGTGAGGCCAAGGTGTGGGGAAGGAGACAGGGAAGAGTGGCACAGGGAAGAGCCTGGCTTTAACACTCAGCGCTCGGGGCCTTAAGGCTCAGCTTTGCCCCAGCCGCCCACTGACTTGCACGAACTCCATCTCCCCCAAAGACCCAGGCTTGCTCCTCCGTAAAGTGAAGGGCTTTGGGTTAGATCACCATCTCCTGCATCCTGTGGCTCAGGGACGTGACCCAGGCTTTGAACGTGCTACAGGGTAGGGGGTGGGAGGGGGGTGCAGCGTTGTTTCCTATTTCCTTCCCTGCATCCCCCATGGTGGTGCTTTGAGCTCTAGTCTAGTGGCTTCTGGAAATACCCATTCTTCTTCAGACAGGAAGAGCCTTCTCTAAATCACTTTTCCTCTCACCAAGTCCAAGCCAGGAAACCTGGAACAATGAAAAGCCAGGCCAGTCTTCCATCAAGATCGTCTGCAAACCTAATAAAAATAGATGCCTTGGGCTCTGGAATGGTGAGCACGATTCTTCCTCATCAGCCCGTAAGGTCCTTGAGCTGCAGTATCTCTTCCAGAGGCAAGAAGGAGATGACCAGCGGGCCCAGCGGGACATCGAGACCCCACGGGCATGGGTGGCCCAGTTCCCTCGGGCTCTCAATTGACAGCTTCAGAGAAACCAGGAATGTTGATGGAAATGGAGGCGACCCAGCCTTCAGTGCATGTTAGGAGGCAGCGACTGTGCTCTGTGGTCCAGAGTGCTGGGTCCAGCTGATTTATTTCCAGAGACATGCCTGCCCTATTATTAATAATGAAACACTTGGATATCTACGGAGGTCTTGCTCTGTGTCAGGCACTACACTAAATGCTCCGGCTGTATCAAGTTATAAAATGATTTGTTTATTCAACTGAAAACTTAGTGGGCACTCAGCATGTGCCTGAAGCCATGCTGGGCACTGAGGCACAGTGTAGAGCCGTGGTACCCACACTCAGCAAGCAAACGGCCTAGGATCGTGGCTCTCAGTTTATGTGTGCACCCAGTAGGAATCACCTGGTGTGTAACTCTGGGCCACACCCTCCAAACAGGATTCTTCATTTTTCTCAAGCACCTGGTTCCTAAGTCACACTTTGTGAAGCACTGGTCTGGTGCTATGGGAGAAATCTATTACCAGGTTCCTGTGACAGATGAAGAAACTGAGGTTCAGAAAGGCTGAGCAGCTTGCACTCATCACACAGCTCATAAGGGGCAAACTTGAAACGAGATATTTCTCCATCAGATTTCAGAGCCAATGTTCTTAATTACTACTCTAGCCTGCCTTCCCAAACCTAACCCAAAGAATTGTGAGTGTATTCATAGTTTACCAAATCATTTCATTGCTGCGTGATCCTTGTGACTACCGAACCACATGAGGTGGAAAGTGTTACTATCATTCCCATTTTTCAAATATTGATATAAGAATGGGGCTTAGAGAGTAAAGCAACCTGCTCAAGGTCACAGGATAAGCAGGCCCCGGAGCCAAGCTTCAAAGTCAGGTCTGTCTCACGGTAAGGCTTTTGCTTTTTCTAAGACTCTCCTTCTGAAAATTCTTTATAAAAATAAGGAGCGATCAGATGGAAAGGCAACCACGAAACCAGTCATGCTCAAAAGGGAAGGAAAAAATTGCAGGTATGCTGTTTGCAGGTTAAACTTGGAGGAGGGGAACGCTTTTCCCCATGGTTCTAGAGGTGTTCACGGGCAAAGAACCCCTGAATTGCCTTGCCCCATGGAGCTCACCCTACAGACTGGGAAATCCTGTGTGTACATGTATCACCATGAGGACACATGCTTGCCACCGCACATGTGGCATATACGGCCACATTTGGACATTCACGTGCACACACCATATCCAGGCCACACTCCCTGAAATCCCAGCCCCTCGGGAACACCCCATGAAAGTCACCTTGTGCCAGGTGGTCCTCCACCACCCCAGATGGCCATCCCCACAGGATTAAACAGCCTCTGCTGAAAAGCGTTTTCCAGTCAAAAGGGGTTTTAATGGCCAGAGTGTATGTGTAAAGGTCAGTCTCCACTCAAGGGACACCTATGCCAGGGGAAGAGACAGACAGCTGGGGAGGGGCTGCCTGGGGATGACATCTGGAATTACGTGTCTCTCTAAGCTGCCTGCAGAGGTCCAGTGCTCACGGGAAGGCCTGGGTCCCAGGGGACTTGGTCTTACCTTTACATGACAAGCCCCTGTGCATATAGGAAACACCAGCTAACCTGCAACGGAGAGGAGATGCCTCTCACAGCCCTGAGCAAGTGCAGAGCTAACCCTCCCAGAGCTGGACACCTTGGGAAAGGTGCCAAGGGTTGGCCCCCTCCCAGCCTCTTAGCCAGGCTGCCAGTGGCGAGTCCCTTGCTTCTTTTTTGACTCACACTGAGCCCTGACATCCCTGAGGAGGCTTACAAGCCCACAGAGACCTTGTTGCCTAGCTACTGCTGGACCACAGCATGCTTGCAAGATGGGTGCACAGGGAGGAGGCCCAGCCACACCCATCTACTTGGTGAACACCAGTCTGACATGACCTGTCAACCCAGCCAGGACCCTAGGATCACCCAGACTGCCCCTCACCCACAGCTTCAGGTACCGGGTCCTGCTGTTTCGGTCCTTCTATTCTCTCCCAGGTCTGTCCTCTTCTCTCTGTCCCAACTGGCAAAGGATCCTTGGCGGGACGTTAGTCAGGCTCCTCAGAATCCACGTTCTGACTGTACTTTGCCTTTTGGGCTCTTGTGTTCATCTCTGCATCATGCAAATTCAGCAAGAATCTTACTAAACCAGTTTATCCAGATCCCCCACCACCACTCCCACCCTCAGGATCTGATCAGACCCAGCTGATCAGATTGGTTTATGCATCCTCCACAGCCCTCCAAATGATGTCTGATCTCCTCAGCCTGCGGCAAGAATCTCAGTCAGTTTAGCCCAAATCTCTTACCCTTAGTGCTCCTCCCCATAATTTTCCCTCCACTGAGCCCACCCTGCTCCTTGGCTATACATTCCCACTTGTCTTATTGTATTTGAAATTGAGCCTGGTTCTATAGGGAGGTTTCTTCTCCTCCACTGCAATAGTCTTGAATAAAATCTGCCTTTTCCACTTTAGCTACTGTCCAGCTCTATTTTGTTATTATTTTTATTTTTTTATATATAAAATCACACCCACCCCTGTTTCGTAGGCCCTAAAGCATCATCTCCTGCACGTCCTCCCTATGAGGACCTCCCAGCATTCATCATCTTAGAACCTATTTTATCTATAGTTGTCCAACACAGCTCAAATCCTGCTATTGCAATGCTTTAAGATGCAACATGACTCCCACTGGATAAACCCAAAATCTTGACTTGGCCTTCCAAGCCCTTGGCAACCTAGAGCCAGCCAACCTGCATGACATTATCTACTGCCCAACCTCTCCAAAGACTCCAGCCTCTAGCCGTGTAAACACATTTGTTCCCACAAACAGTTCATGCTATCGACTGCAGTAGATATCCTGAATGTTATGGGTTTCTTCCCAGGTCTTTATCCCTCTGTCTTATAAACTCCTGGAAGGCCTAGCACAGAGTGGGCACTGAGTGAAATTTTAGATCAGATAGGTAGCTGAGTAAGTGATGGGTGGATAGACAGATGGAAAATGAATCTTTTATCGCTCTTGTCATCTTTATCTGATGTGTCCCTGGGAGGCAAGTAGCCTGATCAGACATTCTCAAACAGAAAGGTTGCTTTGCCTCTACTTTTAAACTGATGAATACGAAAGATGAGAATAATCATACCTACACTGTAGAGCTGTTGTGAAGATTAAATGAGAAAACAAAGTGTTTAGCCCTGTGCCTGATGCATAATCGGTATACAGTACACAGTAGCTGCCGCTGCTGCTGGAACCAGCGCCTATGTATAAGCTCCTTTGCCTCCCAATGGGCAAGAGCCAGGTGCCCCAGCCTCCCCTAGTTCTGGTTGAGATGAATCTTCCCTGAAGGCTGGAGTGAAGGTGGAGGGTAGCCATGGAGGAGCACCTGGCCTACTTTGTGTAATTTTAGGCTTAGTCAAGGCTCCAGACAGTAAGTGATGGAAAGAGCACTCAAAGCCAACTGCAGATAATGAGGCCTGGGGGACAGGGCGCTCGGGGTGGCTCTCTCCAGCAGAGCCTGCTCCACCTGAAGGCCCAGGGCTCTCATCCAGCTTCAGGCTGTGCCCAGAACTCGGGCCTCTGCACAGCTGCCAGGCACGCTCCCATTCCACAAAAAGAAAGGGAGGTGTGTGGGGGGAGTAAGGAAGCAACCTCTGACATCCCAGGCTACAGGGAAACTCCTCTCCAATACCCAACTAAAAAGGCAGGAGGAGTTAAGATAAAGTTTCTCCATATAACACAGAGGCCGGTGTGTCCAAGCAAGTCCTTTAGCCCCTGCTACCATGATGCTTAGGGGCCTCACAAGTCTCCCGGCATCCATACACTCCCCACTAGCTTATCTTCCACACGGTACCCAGGGGGAGCAGTATACACATAGGTTCTATCCCCCCCAGCCTATAATCCACTCAGGGGAGCTGATTGCCTTCCAGAGAAAGTCCAAATTCCTTGGCATGGTCTTCAAGACCCTTCCAGCCCCTCGCCCTGCCGCATGTGCTAGCATACACGTACACAGGCCTCTGCATACGCTCTTCCCTCTGGCTGGCCACACCAGAGTCACTCGGCAAGGAGGTGACAGAGCCAGGACTCCAGGCCTTGGTGCTGGTGGTAAAGAACCCACCTGCCAATGCAGGAGATGTGAGAGATGTGAGTTCGATCCATGGGTCTGGAAGATTCCCTGGAGGAGGGCATGGCAACCCACTCCAGTATTCTTGCCTGGAGGATCCCATGGACAAAGGAGCCTGGTGGGCTACAGTCCAGAGGGTAACAAAGAGTCGGACTGAAGTGACTTAGCATGCACGCACACTCACGGCACTGAGTTCCACACTCCTTGGGCGGGAAAGGCTTTGGGCTTCCAAAGCAGCCCAGTCGCATGTGCGGAGATGCCAGGACAGATCTCTCCCGTTTCCCACATCTCCCTGAATCTGCCCTCATTACACATCACTGTGTGACCCTGGGAGCACCTAGTCCATGGCTCTGTTACCCCAGTAGAGCCAGCACAGGCTGCAGTCTGCATCTCCAAGGCTCTGAACGGCTCAGCTGCACAGGGGACCACAAGCTGACGTTTCCAGTTAACCTGGTTCTTACTCTCAGGCCCTGTGCACTGCACGGCACAGCCTCATGGGACTGCAGAGGCAGGAGTCCAGGGGGTGGAGGCAGACCCTGGCATTCGGGACAGCAAGGAAGGCCCTCTCCAACACCCATTCGGGAAGGCAGCGAGAGCTAAGACATACTCACTTTGTCCATCACAAGACTCTTGTCCCAGCCAGGCCTCTGGTCCCTGCTGCTCTGCTCTCAGGCACCTCCCTGCAGCCTCAGCTCCCTCTGACATCTGGACCTTCCAGGGCCTCTGGACCAGGGACCTCCTGATTTGTCAGGAGAAGAGCCTCTGAAGACCTCCAGCCATGTACTCAAAACTATTGCTCCCCTCCATCAATAATGGCTCCTCACATCCAAACACGTCTTGAATTGCACTAAGTTGTTGGGCATACAAGAGTAAACACATATGACATCACTTTTCCCACTTCAGCAAACTCTGCTTTTGCATGCTAAGCCTCCTCTATTTAAGGCAGTATCTGTAAATTCAATAAATCTCTCTGCTGAGAGCAAGATTCAACACAAATACAAAATCTCTTTGACCACAATAGGATGTTTTCCTGGATGTCTCATCTATACCTACATTTATACTAATGCATTTCAAATTAGCTACCATAGCAGAAACCATTAGTAGAACTTCCAAATTATGTCTGGGAACATGACTATCCAGAAGAAAGACCATACTTCCCAGCTTCCCCTAAAGCTAGGTGTGGCCATATTCTGGATAATAGGATGTAGGAAAAAGTGGTATATGTAACTTCCAGGAATTTTCCTGAAAGAAAAAGGATGTACACTTCTCTTCCTTCCTTTTCCTATTAGGTGGAACATACATACAATGGCTGGAGCTGCAGCAGCCCCTTTGGATCATGTATTGGAAGGCTCATATTGAGAATGATAGCGACAAGTAAAAAGAGCCCAGGCCTCTGATATTGGAATAGCCAAACTAGCCCCAGACTGCTTAACTCCAGACTCTTTGAATATAAGAGAGAAACACACTTTTATCCTGCCTAAATCACTGTTATACTGAGTTTGCTGTCAAGTCACTGCTAAACCTAATTCTAATTGATATGGCAGGTTACCTAAAAAGGCTTATTTGCTTCCCTAGGCATTTTCCTCTGTATCAGTACCAAACACTGCAGGTAGAGCAACTCTGTCCCACATGCTTGGGTTTCTGCAAGGGACTGCTTCATTCTAAATGGAATATGTAATCCCAGATCTTGGCCAAAACTTGTCACTGGCAAAGGCTCCCTTGACTCTTGTGGTTTTTTCTCCTCATTTCTATCTGCCCTGACCTTCCAGTTTGATATCCACTGGCCAGGTTTTCTGGCCTACAACTCTATCCTGCCATTCCCAGTTTCTTCTCCATGTTGCATATAGGCAGGGTTTATTTCACATAGTGGTTTCTAAATGTCTAGCTTCTTGGGACTGTTCTGAGTACAAATCTGATGGGACCCTGAGCATTGCACCTCCCCTGCCCTCACTCTGTAGGAGAGGCTAGCCCACACAAGTATGTCCTCATGGACCTACCTTCTTCAGTCTACCCTGAAGCATGATGAGGTAACAGAGTCAAAGGCCTGTGCTGGCTGATTTTACCTTCTCAAAGAGCCCAGCTGCCAGTCAGGCCTAATTTGGCCACAAGAGTCAGCTGGGGAAAGGAAGGCTCACTTGATACAGGGCTGCTGCTGCTGCTGCTAAGTTGCTTCAGCCAGGTCCAACTCTGTGCGACCCCATAGATGGCAGCCCACCAGGCTCCCCCGTCCCTGGGATTCTCCAGGCAAGAACACTGGAGTGGGTTGCCACTGCCTTCTCCAATGCAAGAAAGTGAAAAGTGAAAGTGAAGTCGCTCGGTCGTGTCCGACTCTTAGCGACCCCATGGACTGCAGCCTACCAGGCTCCTCTGTCCATGGGATTTTCCAGGCAAGAGTACTGGAGTGGGGTGCCATTGCTTTCTCCTGATACAGGGCAGAGGCCACTAAAAAGGAGACTTGGCCCCCAAGACAGAACTCTGGTGGACCACCCAGAGAGGAAGCACTCAACCAGCATTACAGAGTTACAAACCAAAGCAAGCCATAGGAAAGACCAAGAGGCAAGGGAAGCTCAACTCTCAGCCCTTCAAGACTCAGATGATTCCGGCCCAGGAGGGACACAGGATACAGAGTTTAAACCTTCTTGGGCTTCAGTCTCCAGGATGAGCAGGTTGATGGTACTCATTCCCTGAGGGTCTACACTCTTGGGACCTCTCAGAGAAAGATACAGGGGACCTCCAGGCAGGCCTTTTCTCACGACTTTCCAATAGGACATGTTGATTTTGGGCACCCTGCCACTGGGGGACCTTGACCTTGACCTTGTGCCCTGTGGGGCCCAGAGCTGAGCGACCCCTAAGCCCTCCCCTGTCTCACCCTTACACAGCTCTTCTGAAAGTCCTCTCCTGCTCTTTCCTCTCCCTGCTTTTCTCTCCCCACCACCTGCCCCCAGCCCTCTATTCATTCATAATTTAGAAGTAAAGCATTTCTCAGGTTTCACTAGCTTCTCAGATTGCAGGTGCATGGGATACTACTTCCTGACACCAGAGAGGACTGTGGGAGTCCCACGTACGCTTGGGGAGTCGATGGTCTAGAGTGATGCTGTCCAACGGAGTTTCCTGTGACAGAAACGCTCCATTCTTACATCATGCGAGACAGCAGCCACCAGCCATGTGTGGCTTCTGAGCACTTTCAATGCAGCGAGTGCAACTGAGAAGCTGAATTTTTATTTTACTTAATTTAAATTTAAATAGCCACATGTGGCTAGCGGCTGCTCTCTTGAACACAGACAATCTGAAGGAGTCAAATAAGCAAATAGTTGTTCAAACATGGAGATGAATGTTATTAATTGTGATAATCACCATGGAAGGAATGAACAGTAGTAGTGAGTATGTAGATGGGGGAATTTACCCTTTCCGGAGGGCGAGGGACTGTTCCTCTGAAGCAGTCGCGTTTTACTGAGTGACCCAGCTACAGACATACAAAGCAAAACTCCATGAGGAAAAAAAAAAGTCCAAAAGGAAAGATACCAAAAATATTTTTCAAATGCTTTGTAACAAATTCATCTTATTTATATAAAGAAGAATAAACTTTTTTTTTAAAGTGGGTCAACTCAACACTATATATTTCTCTCTGAGGGAAAGTAAACTAAATAAAGTTGCTGTCTATTTATATGTGGGCCAAACCTTTTTTTTTTCTTATGCAACAGAGTCTGTCAGAGAACAAAGTGCTTCCCTGCCCATCCTGGGGAAAGGGGACAAATGGGCCCAGGATCACTGCTTCAGCCACACGCCTCGCCGTCCATCATCAGAGACTTTAGGGCCTGAGATCATCCGTGAGGCCTGGCCACACACACATTCATCAGGCCCAGAAATTTCTAGCACTTTGGACCTCTTTAGCTTCCTTAGGATAAAGGCACAGTGGCTCTGCCTGGGAGGCTATGAGCGCTCACTCCCCTGGTGAGGACAGAGCAGGCTGAAGCTTTGGAAAAGCTGGTGGATAGAGTTGCCTGGAGAACTGCCCGGGTGACTGCTCATTTTCTGGACTGGAATAAGAAGTGTGAAAAGGGAAGTGACATATTACAAATGCATTCAACAACGGGAAGGGAGAGGCGAAGCAGCCAGGGGTGTTGGGAGGCTCCTGTCTTCTGCAGGAGCCAGGAAGTCAGGCCTCCGCCCGCTGGTTAGGGGTTCTCGGCAGTGAGGCACGTGCCACGTGAGAGACGCAGCACTGGCCCTCACTCTCCAGCCAGGGCCGGACTGTGGCAAGGAGCCTAGCCTCTGAGAAAGTTAGCCACTCTCCCACTGGCCCGCACAACTCCTGCCTCAGACATTCACAGCAGGGGGCGTCACACTGGATTCAGTGTATACAAGCTTCCATCACTGCAGAGAGACCAGAAGCTCGTAGGGGGCGGGCGCTAGTTCACCCATCCCAGCACCCTCATGCCCTGCTCAGGGCCCAGTGGAGAGCAGGTGTGAGAAAATGACTCTTGAGAAAAAGAGCATAGGGGCAGCACAGTGTTCAAATCCCAGCCAGCCTCCTGATGGCTGTGTGAGGCCAGTTACATAACCTCAGAGAGTCTCAAAGTCTGGATTAAACGCGAGACCATTTTAGGCCCAGCCTAGACCCTGGCTTCCAGTAGGCGGGGTTTATCATGGACAGAGCAGGAGGGTGATGAGACCCCGCTAAGTACGAAGTAATTCCCAGAGACCCCTCACCCTAACTTAAAGAACTTGCCTTTGGCCTGAGGTTATCCCCAATACTCTAGCTTCCACATGGCGCTGCTGGCTTTTCTCAGGGAAGATAAGCGCTTCCTTGATTAAATAACCAAGTACCAGCCTCACCTCATATCCAAGCCTCTGTCTCCACGCCCAGTCTCTGATGCCTCACCCCCACTCCTGAGCCACTCCAGACAGAGATCAGCAGTTTTCCTAGAGCCATAGTTTCCCACCCAATGGACCTCAGGCAGACATCATTAGCAATCCCAAAGCCCTGGACAGCTCTAGGCACCTGGGTGGACCTCCCAGTCACAAGTCTTCCAATTTAGACTAGATCAGTAGTGCTTAAGCTGTTGACCCAGGACCAACAGTATCAGCATCACCAGGGAATCTGCTAGATATGCAAATACTAGGGCCCTGCCCCATTCCACATCAACTCTTGAGGGTGGGGCTCAGACATCTACCTTTTAACAAGCCCTCCAAAGGATTCTGATAGATTCTTAAATTTGAGAAGCACTCTGAAATTCTCCCTAGTTCCCCTTTCTTTACTGCACCTCTTCCCATCCCCAGACTGGTGTTTTCCTCCAGTGCCCCAGCCAGGGCTGGTACTAAGGCCCTGAGCAGACTTTCCTGCCTGCTACCTGAATCTCACGGTGGCCCCAGCTGTGGGTGTTCTCCTTCCTGACCCAGCACCCAGAGCCAGCCGCTACTGGAATGAAGACACTGCTCAGCCGGTGAGACTGCCTCTCTAAAGCCCATCTCCACAGACTCAGGGCATGGATGGAGCGAGAACAGCCACCACGCCCTCCCAGAACCCCACAGGCCAGAGCGAATCCACAGAGGAGACAGGAAGGAAAGCTCAGGGATGAGAAAAGCCTTTGAAATTCACTATAAAGAGAACTGAGAGACCCAAGGAAGACCCTAAGCAGAAGGGAGAAATGTGGAGAGACAGAGGGGCACCAAGCTCCCCATGGTTACCAGGCTTCCCCAGGCGCTGCTCCCCAAGCGGCCCCTCCTGAGCCCTGCTAAGCAGTCCTCCTTTGAAGTTTCACTTTCTGCTTAGCTGCAGTCCCCGGCTGCTGGGTGCCAGGGCTGCCTGCTACTCTCCTGGCTGCGAGTCCTCAAGTGTGGCCCAGAAATCCACTTAACTCCTAGGAAATGCAGGGGCACAGCCCTAAGGGAGCACTGAAGAATTTGCAGCACAAGACACAAACACTTCTTGCTCTGCCTTGCTGATTCTTTCGTAATTATGCCTTGATGACCTCGCTCCTTCAGCACTGCTGGCCCCTGCTCAGCACTTCCTAACCACCAATGGGTCTGCTGGTCGAGGGCCAGGGGATGACTCCCCCAGGTCATCACCATGCTGCTACCCACCCTGCCCTCCTCAGCTCAGGTTCATCTCTCTGCCCCAGGGCAGTACTCCAGCTGGAAGCCCTACAAACTCGCTGCGACAACAAGAGCTCTAGACTAGCTCCCCTTCCTGCCCTGGACGTCTCCCCAGTCGGCCTGCTCCCCTCCACTCCAACCCAGCCCCCAAAGCCATCCCAGCGGCCCCCTCGCCCCTGTCTCTTCCCCAAGAGCAGCTGGGTTCTAGGGGAAGCACGATAAGAGGAGGGGCCGCAGAGATGTGGGGGGTCTGGTGAGGGAGGGGCACAATGAGACTCAGGGTGTCTTGGTCTGAAATATCTCAGGGAATATCTAACATCTGTGTCTCTAATGAGAACTTACCGTGTAGCACAGGGAACTCTACTCCATGCGCCATAGTGACCTAAATGCGAAGGAAATCCAAAAAGGAAGGGATCATATGTATTCGTATAGCTGATTCACTTTGCTGTACAGTAGAAACTAACCCAACATTGTAAAGCAACTATACTCCAATATAAACTAAACTGAAAAATAAAATCTGTGTCTCCAGTGTTTTCCAACATGCCTTCTGTGGAAGATGTGATCCGCAGCTGTTAGCAGGTGTTCGTGAAAAACGAGGGGCAGAGGCTACTTCTGTGATGAAATGCATTTGGAACACCCTAGAAATGAACCAGGCTTTCTTACAAAAAGGTGTCCTAGAGCCTTGAGTGTGGAAATATTTTGAGGTCCTTCACCAGGGAGGATTTTCAAACGTATTTAGCCACCGTGTTCTCCTGCATGGACCTGGCATGGAACTAGAGTTCTGCGGGACACACTTCAGGAATGGGGGTGCTCTCAGCAGCTGGGTTGTGCGAGTGTGTCTGATTCTCTCCCGTGACTTATACAGATCCATCTCTCCCGAGATGCCACATATGTGAAAGATGTTCACAGAGAGTCAAAACTAGCCAGATTAGAGGCCGGTAGGGACAGCATGTGTCTGAGCCCACTGCCCCCCAGCAGGGGCTAAGGACCCTGGAAGGAGCAAGGGCAGGGTGGAGGTGAGCAACAGGAGTGGGCCCTAAGCAGCCTGTTGGTCAAGAATCTGTAATCCTTGAAACTGATTTTGCAGGCACCTTCCTAGGCACTTTGAAATCATGGTCCCATTTCATCCTACCAACAACCCAGTGAGGTATATATCATTATTGTCATTTTACAGATGTGGAAACTGAGACTCAAAGACGCCAAGACACCAGCAGGATTTAAACTAAGGTTCCCAGTGATGAGTCCTGCTAAGGACCCTGAGGGGAGACTTGGCCACCCAAGGAAGGGCAAAGGGAAAGGACAGAGCCCACTGACCGAAGACTTCCTGTCTACGCCCCCCCCGCCCACCACCACCACCCACACCAGTGAGGATGCCAAGCACCTGCCCTCTCTGACAGCCAGCAGGCTGCAGGGGTCTCTTTTATCAGTCTAACTTGTGAGTATTTTCCTGACATGGTGTAAACATTTGCCAGGTACAGGGTTCTTATCTTCCCCTGCTGCTGCTAAGTCACCTCAGTCGTGTCCAACTCTGTGTGATCCCATGGACAGCAGCCCACCAGGCTCCTCCGACCCTGGGATTCTCCAGGCAAGAACACTGGAGTGGGTTGCCATTTCCTTCTCCAATGCATGAAAGTGAAGTCGCTCAGTCGTGTCTGACTCTTAGCGACCCCATGGACTGCAGCCCACTAGGCTCCTCCATCCATGGGAGTTTCCAGGCAAGAGTGCTGGAGTGGGTTGCCAGTGCCTTCTCCGTTATCTTCCCCAGCCCCAGCTTAACCTATGCTCTAGTGCTCAAAAGAGTCAGACCTCAATAGCATCGCCCCAGGAGTGGGCATGTGTGGCATGTGGAAACACAGGTCTTGTGAGCGCCTCTTGTGACAAAACTCACCTGGGGTCTGCTTCCTCACTTAAACCACCCTGTTTGTTTGGAGGAAATTCCATTATTCTCCATGACGTAATTCCCTGCACCCCATAATTTCCAAGAGACTTAGTCCCATGCATGGCACAGTTACTCAGGGGAGGCTTCTGCACCTCTGAACACATTCAAGCAGATCCTTCTCAACCTCCCAGAAACCCACATTTCTACAAGGAAACAGAGGAGCAGGGGAGAGACATTTTTGGTGCCAGAGAGAACAGGGGGCTCACAGACCCTCTGGAGACTCCAAAGACAAGCAGCCTTTCATCTCACTTGCCTGGCGCACGCGTGCATGCTAAGTTGCTTCAGTCCTGGGTCCAGCTTTTTGTAACTCCG
This sequence comes from Madoqua kirkii, assembly GCA_006408675.1. Lineage (NCBI taxonomy): Eukaryota > Metazoa > Chordata > Mammalia > Artiodactyla > Bovidae > Madoqua > Madoqua kirkii. The sequence continues at coordinate 17,956 of SJYC01099907.1, forward strand.
TGAACAGAAGCCTGCCAGGCTCCTCTGTCCATGGGATTCTCCAGGCAAGAATACTGGAGCGGGTTGCCATACCCTCCTCCAGGGGATATTCCCGATCCAGGGATCAAACCCGAGTCTCTTACGTGTCCTGCACTGGCAGGGGGGTTCTTGACCACCACCACCACCTGGGAAGCCCCTCATTTGCCCCATTCATCCACAAATTTTTTTGGCACCCACTCTGTGCCATTGAAAGATCACAGAAGCTTCCCTGGTCAATAAAATGTGCCTGTCTTATGGGGTCTTTATTTACAAGTGAATGGGATTTGAACTAATATTTGTGAGCATCAGCTACATGACTCAGGTTTATTTCTCTGAATCTTGACTATAGCATTACAAGATGGGAAGAGTATCCCCATTTTCTAGACGGGAGAGTCATGCTCAAGGAAGTTAAATTACTTGTAAAAGGTCATATCGCTCTGCTGATCTGTCACCAGAAGTCAACCCTTTTCCTCCTTACCATGCTGTCTTCCTAGACTTTAAAAGCATAAAAGGAGTCAGACAAGACTTAGTGACTAAACAGTAACAACAAGCACTGAACAATCACAGGGAAAGGAAGGATTTCTCTGCTCCCCTATCTAAAACACAATCTTCTCTCTCCCACGACTCTGTGCTTTTCACAAGGCTTATCACTGCTTCTTTAGTAACTATACGTCTTCTTCTTTAGTCTGTGTCCACCATGGAAGCGACAATTTAATTGGCACTCCAGTTTACACAGCATCTATGGGACGCATATACCTGGGACACAGAAAGCTCTCAACAACTAATGGTTGAAAGAATAAATCAACAGATATGCAAAGTGGTCCAAGAAGACACAAGATGGCACTTGGCTACCTGAATGAGGCATGTTTTCTGCCTTGGATGAATTCAGAGCCAGTGAATAACTAGGCCCATTTTAATGGTCTTTAATGAGTTTTGGAGAACAGAAGGAAAGTCAAGAGATTAACCAAGCATCCTACAGCTCCAGTTTCTAAAGAGAGAGAGGAAGTAAATCCTAGATGACAGACATGTAGAGGGACCCACGAGAGATTCTAGGAGAACGGCACTCGGGAGGATTTGAGCACTAGGGATCCAGATGGCCTGTTGTACTGGGTCGAATAATTCCCACCCATCCCCAAATTCATGTCCATCCAGAACTTCAGGATGTGAACTTATTTGAAAATGGCATCGTAGGTATAATTAGATAAGATGAGGCCCTACTAGACTAGGGTGGGCCTTAATCCAATGACTGAAGAACAGAGATGCCGAGACGCACAAGGAAGAAGTTCACAGGAAGACAGAGGTAGAGACTGCAGTGGTGCATCCACAAGCCAAAGAACACCTCGGATTGCTGACAACCACCAGAGGCCAGGAAGAAGCAAGCTGGGCCGGCCCCTAGATCCTCCAGAGGGAGCACAGTCTATAGGACACCTTGACTTTGGACTTCTAGACTCCAGAATTATCAACCAATACATGTCTAATGAGTTAAGTCACCCACTCTGTGTTACTTTGTTACAACCACCTTGGGAAACGATTGTACCTACAGAGGACACGTCCTGTCAGTTTCTCCACAGAACTAGAAGCAGAAGGCAGTGGTGAAACTTCCTTGGCCAGATCTTCCATAGACCAAGGGATAGACCCATGGTCAGATGTAACAGCCTGGTTAGGAAGCACCTCTCCTGGACCAGATGGACTCTTTCTCAAAGACACAAGCTCTTCTCCAAGGATTCCAGTACCTGCTTTCACGCAGTTGGGGTAAATGTGAAGGAGCAAAACTCCATTGTGTGGTTAGGAAATCAACTGTCAGGGCCAAGCAGCATGTATGTAGGTGGCTAAAATTTAGGGGGGCGCCATTCATACTATCATTTGTACCCAGAATTGTGTAGACACCCCTGGTACCCCACACAGGAAAACCTGACAGGAATTACAAAAATATATTTCTGAATTCATCAGCAACATGGCACCAGTCAACTCAGTTTTCCATGGGCAATTATGGAATAAATGGAGCTGGCAAAAGGTGAGTCAGTCTCACTTCTATACAAAATAGTGCCCTTGAGGGAGGAAAAAAAATCAGTATAAAAATAAGACTTCTTGCTGGCTCCAGCTCCCTACCGCTGCTGATCTGCATGTGGAAGTTGCACCATGCAAATGCTGACCATACTACCAACTCCCATGATGCCAGGAGCCAGCAACTTGAACTTGGCAGAACAGTCAACTGATATTCTGAAAGAAGTAAAGCATAGTTTGCAGGGAGCAAATACTTTATAATGTGACAATGTAAGCCACAGTTATCTTTAATGAATATCAGTGGCTAACACTATCCAGTTATGAGTGACAGAAAAATACGTAGTAAACTATAGTCCCAAGTAAGCTTAAATGTTACGTTCAGCTCATGTTATCACCTAAAGAACACAAAGAAAAAGGTATACAGATTTGTTACTAGAAAGTCCATTTCTCCATGGTCCCAAAAAATAAATGTTGAAGAAATATTTCCAAAATATTAGATAGAAGATTTATCATGCCATTTGCCTGCTCCCGAAGCCAGTGAGTCTCAGAGAGGCCCTGGTGCCCTATCTTGGGTCTTTTCCTGATAATCTCAGGACACGCCACTGGGTGGCCCTTGGAA
>SJYC01099908.1:0-12176 GCA_006408675.1 Madoqua kirkii
GACTGCAGCCCACCAGGCTCCTCCTTCCGTCCGTGGGATTTTCCAGGCAAGAGTACTAGAATGGGGTGCCATTGTCTTCTCCTGGAAATTGTCTAGTCTAGCTATTTTCACGCTGTTTCAAGGAGCTGAGGATGCCACAGAAGTGCCCTCCCACCAGGTCCCTGCAAACAAGAGAGCTTCTGAGCCTTACTCCAAAGTGCACAGAGTGGCTATAGATGAAGGCAGCAGAGGCAGGGCTGGATAGATGTGGGTCTCCACCACTCTGCCCTGGCCAGAGCCAGCCAGCACCACCCCCACCCCTTGTGGACAACCTCACCACGCAGAGGCCCTCACTTGACCACAATATGTTTAGAAAACATCATATTCCTTATATTCTTAGATGTTCATTTCTTTTTTACATTTCAACATTTCTGAAATGGTGATGAATCTTAAAATGAACGTGTACCCTAATGCCATAATGTTTCTTTTTTCTCCTCTGAAAAACTATTATTAAATCAGTGATCTGTCTTACAATTGGTGGAGTGCTAAAATATAGAGAAGAGCATACCTCATAACAGATGCAGCTGGACCCTGAGTTTTGTCTAGGAAAAGACAGGAAAGAATGCCTAAGTCCTACTGCTGAGTGCTTGCAAACGCCCAGGCTGGCGCGCTTCAGTGAGGCCGGGCCCTGGGCGGAGCCTGGGCGGACCCGAGCTGGGAGGCAAGTGGCAGCAAGAATGGCCATGACCGATGCCTGGGCCCTGCAGCATTTCCCACCTGCTCTGCAAACATCAGGGATGAAAGGCTCAGAGTTTCCTGGCCCAGAGTCCCAGCAGCTGAGAAGCTGCCGAATTTGCCCAGCTTCTCTGGCAGGAAAGCAAGGGGAGGTGAAGAAAGGTGGCGATGGTTCCTGTTGTTCCTCTGTGGCCAAGAAGTTGGATAGTTTGGCTTACGGAGACATACTTCATGGAGAAAATAATACAGCATCTGCACCACAGGAGGAGGGGTTCCTGGAGCCCCTGGTTATGGTTCCCCTGATCGAGGACATGCCGGTTCTCACCTCTATGTCTGGAACGTCCTCCCTGTCTTTCCAGAGAGGCCATGAGGCAGGGTGATTAAAGCCACAGCCTGCCTGTGCTGGACCTGGCTAGATCACCTACTACACTATTGTTTTGTGCCTCTGCTTCCTCATTTAGAAAATGCAAGCAGTCAAAGCACTTCCCTCACAGGCTATTTTGAGGAGTAAATGAGTTAAAACATATAAAATGTCAGGAATGTGGCCCAGCACCTAGCAAGTTCTATTGAAGTGCTCCTTCAGAGATTAGCTGTTGGCCTAGTAAACCCCCATTCACTGTTTGAAAACTCAACCCCATAATCACCTTCAAGGAGCCTTCCCTGACTACACCCTCCCTCACTTTTCTTCTGCAGCCTCTGTTACTGGGATATTTATGAGTGAAGTGACTTTGTCTGGGGGAAAAGGGGGACAGCCAGTCTCTCCTCTGTATCATCTGCATCACAATACAATTGTCTGCTTACTTCCCTCATTAGAGGGGGTCTTCATAAAGGCAGGTGTTGTGTCTTATCATCTCTGTGCCATCATGCTTAGAACATGACCTGGAACTGCATATGACTCATGACTGTTTAGAGCATAGAGAGTGATGGGATAGGATGGGATGGGATGGATGGGAGAGAATGGAACAATGGAATCATGAAATGTAATAGAACAATTGTGACGAGATCTTTTTAAATCACAAAAGGACATTGCTCAAGGTAGATTCAGGAAGATAAACCACCTTAATCTATCTGGAAGGCAATTCAGCAATTGGCACCAACATCTTTAAGGCCTGGAACAAGCAGGTATCCCTGAGGACATAGAATCAGACAAACCCTTTGAGTTCCACCTGTGGAAGAAACTTCCTTCTGAGCCAGCAGGAGCTCAGCTAGAAAGGGCTCTGCACCACCCCCCCAGTTCCCGACCTCCTCGAGGTTTCAGGATGTATGTCAGGTGGGCCTAGAAATAGAGTCCAGCTCCCCACATGGCCAGTGCTGATGCAGACCATTGCCTTGGGCCCTCAGATCCAATTAATCTCTAGGGAGCATAGCTACTGAAATTCCCACCAGGCCTTTCTTGGAGAACCCCTCATTGGCATAACATGCCACAACTCTGCCACCAGGGAGCTGACAAAGCTTACAGCTCAGCTATCTGAGGGTGCTGTCCTGCAGAGCCCCTTGATTGACACTTCTACCATGGAAAACTCATTTTACTTAACCTTTCCTTCTGTTATGGCATTTTAACGAAAAAGTCACTTAAGACCCGCAGTGAAAAATACCTTTTACTAGAACAATGCATAACCCAAATACCATTTGCCTTTCCTTATCAATTCTTGGTTCATTCATCATCTTTATTAAAAATCCATGAAGAAACAGCAGACTTGAAACTGCTGGGTACCTTCTTCCAGGAGATGAGGAGGGAAGGGAAAGAAAAGGGAAGGGGATCTGGGCTCCCTGTAAGCATAGCCAATATTCTCTTCATGGCAGCCCTGGAGGGGCCTTTCTCATCCTCCACCTGCAGTCCTGCCCCAGAAACCCCATATCTGGGGCCAAAACCCAATACTTCTCCTGCAAATGAAGCTCTGTGTCACAAGAAGAGAAAGTGTACAGCTCTGGATTCGAATCCCTGCCATGCCTTTATGTCAGTTGATGTGGGGCAAGTTACACAAGCTCCGACATTCAGTTCCCTAGTCTGCAAAATGGGTGTAGCAATACAAGATGGTTGTTAAGGATTAAATGAGAAAGCAAACGTGAAAACGCCTAGCAGAGTCAGGCAAAAACTAGATGTTCAGTAAAAGACGGTCCCTTCATTAATTCATCCTGAAAGTGTAGTTTTCTGAGGGAATGCTTTCTGGTCCAGCTTGGGAGTAGGGATGGAGGAGGTGATAAACTTTAGTGCAGAACTGAGACCAAGGATCTTCCCAAAGTCTTCCAGGGGTCCTAGGTGTGGTTTCTCCAAAGAAATAAGGCACTACCTCCAGAAATCTTGGGCCCCCCAGCATAGAGTGGCTGATGAGCAGAGGCAGCAAAGGGGAGGCATCTATGTGGAAAGAGGAGGTCAGGACAGAGGCCAAGGATGAAATAACAATGGCCACGACCTACCGCTGAATTTCACCTCCCCACAGATCTTCAGGGCAGCAGATGTTATTAAGTCCGTGTCCTGATGCCATGGCTCACAGGGTGATGGGACCTGCCAAGCCACACAGTGGGCAGCGCTCTGGCCAGGTCATCTGAGCACCCCCACTCTTAAGCTCTTCTCCTTAACAAAGGTCTCCTAAGAGGCTTCAGAAGTTGTTTGGAAACATCCACCACCACCATCCCTGTCAAGCTGGCCTCCAAGCTCAGTGTACACAACATGATCTCAAAGCTCCATGTAAGACTCCACATGGACTTCTGCAAATAGCAAAATAAGTCAGTAGATAAATAGATGATATGTTATGAAATTCCATGAGGAAAAGGAATCAATCACACATTCAGTTCATCTAAATACTGAGTGGTCCTCCTTTAATCCCCATGTTATTGATGGGTACCTTGAGGCTGAGGGAGGCTATCGAACCTGGGTCACGTGAAGGAAAGCAGCAAGGCACGCTTGAACTCGGGTCTGCTTAGCCTGGGGCCCAGGCCCTCCCTCCAGACCGCCCTGCCTGAGGCTTCCTCCCGTCCCCGGCAGTCCTCACGTTCACAGATGGAGACAGCAAGAACTGTCCTGCTTCTTCTGCATGCTGTGCTCTCCCTGTCTTCTACAATTTGCCATCTTTCTTGATTATTTCCTGATCAGCTTCCCTGCTGAAAATAAGAACCCCACCGCTCAGTAGCTGCCTCCTAGACCCCCATCGTATCAGGCAGGGGTGCTCTCAACAGCCCCTCGGTTCATGGGGATGTATCCAGATCCCTCCTCCTGGAGTTAGCATGCGGCTGTGGGCCTCGTGCCTCTGTGGTCTGGGGACTTGACTCTGACTTTGCTTCCACAGTGCAAATCAGCTCAGCCTGTGGTCTGTTCTTTCTAGAAGCTTGGTTTCGACAGTCTAAATAGGGTCCCTTGGTAGAGGAACAGCAAAGAGCCAAGAAGACCGATCTGCTGACCTTCACTGCAGAACTGGACAGCTTCCAGCTGAGAGCCCCGCCATGACGGGCCCCCATAGCTTCCTACTTGTGAGTCTGAACATTTAAGCTGACAAAGGATTTAAGGGCTCACATTCAACTGACACTTGTGCAGGCGTGGTCTGGGCCCACCCTTATGCATTATCTCATCTGATTATCACTCTAACCTCATTTCACATGTGAGGAAACCAAGGCTCAGACTATTTACTGAGCTTGTGGTTGAGGGTGAGGGTCACACAGAGAGCTAGTGGGATTCAAACTCAGGCTCTGAGGCCAAGTCCAACAGTCTCTCTCCACAGCCCTGCCTCCCCCAACACCACACTTTTGTGGAAACTATTCTGAGAAATCAAAGCAACTCTTTTCTATCCAGAACTATAAATATCTAGAGACAGGGAGATGAGATGAGAAAACAGACATCCTTTCCCAGGATTTGGGAGCAAATTCTTGCAAAGCTCCCCAAAGCATTTTGAGTTCTGAGAGCAAAAAAACTGCCAATGCAGACAAAAAAGAAGGAAAGAGAAAAAGAAAGAAAAAGCAGAGGGCAGAACATAAAAGGCTATGCTGATCTGACACTGGGCCGTCACGGCTGTGCGAACACCCTAAAACCATTGAAGATCTGCTGGATGCTGACTCCAAGTGAGGCACGGGCTAAATGCGGGTTGCCTTGTTTAACCCTTAGAGCAGCCCTACCAGCTAGGCACCAACATTAACTCCATTCTACAGTTGCAGGAACTTGGGCACAGAGCAGTGAAGTAACTTGCTCAAGGTCGTAGAGATTGTAAGCTTTAACTCCAAGGTGTGTGGCCTCGAAGTCCAGGTTTATAACCACTGTGTAGACAGCCTCCAACTGAACAGCCCAGCTTAAGACACCTGACTGTCTGCTGGCATCCCATTCTAGGTCCTGAAAGGACAGGCATATTCTTGAGTCTAAACTCTGCTGTGAACTTCAGCTGGGAACCCAGAGCCAGCCCCGCATTCCCAAATCCCCAGAAGGATGACAGGCGAGCACATGGAAGAGCACAGTTGGAATAAATAAATGAACAACACCTCCACTATTCTGGTCCTTTGGGTCCTCTCTCCCATGTCTCCTTTCTTATCTTCCCCACAGCCCTGTGCATTTCCTCTGCCTCCTTTCAGGGCTGAAAGACACATTTGCTTCAAATACAAACTTGAAAACTGTCCCTGCTCATCACAGTGATGGCAGGGCAGGCAGTCCCCCCATTCCAGAACAAATCGGTTGCTCAACGAGTTGCTTGGAATTTAATGCCAATTCTTTCTATGACAACCGTGCTAACCCAAGAAGTCTCAAGCCAGCCAACCCACACAGCATATTTACCCAGAATGTACTCAGCCAACATTTACTCTAGTCTCTACTGTCCAATGCAGTAGGTACTAGCCACATGTGGCTATTTAAATTTTAACAATGTTAATTAAAATTAAATAAATCACACGAACCACACTTCAAGTATTTGAAAGTGGCAGGTGACTACTGAATCCCACGTTGAGCAGAGCAGATATAGAACATTTCCATAATGCCAGAAAGTTCTGCTGGGCAGCCTGATCTAGACTCTAGCCCCTGGTTCCAACTCCGTGTAAGATAATAAATTCCTTCAGAGGTTAAACTTGGGGTGCCAGTACCACACCACCCTTCCTAAGGGAAACTGTGGTAAATAGCAAGGAACAAGGAGGGAGGCTTTGGAGTTACACAGCTCCCAGTCTGTCCCAGCTCTGACACTTCTAACCATGTCATTAGCTTCTCTGTGCCTCAGTTTCCTCATTCCAGCATGGGGACAAGATCCTCTGAGCAGGTATCCAGGAAGATCAAGTGAGAGGGTGCTCAGCGTACCCAGAGCTCCCTCTGTTCACCGCTAATTCTATCAGCCACACAGTGGTGACTGGCAACCCTAACCCGAAGCCATCACCGGTGACTGCGTGGTCTGGGCCAGCGGTGGTAAAGGGCCAAAATGCGACCCATGGTTGCAGAGGCTGATAGCCTCAAAGGTCTGCCCTTCTCTCCTCTCTCCATCTTGGGTCACTTCAGTCCCTGTATTGGAATGATCTAAGGTCACTTATAAATCAGCAACCAGGAGAGTAAGTACCCCATCACAGGCACTGGGAGGAGAAGAGCAGGAGAATGAGAAGCATGGAAATCCCCCAAGGTGGCCTCAGGGAAAAAAAGAAAGAGAAGCCCTCAAGCCGTGGAAAGATCTTTTCATTCATTCAATAAGCAATTACTCAGCATGTCAGGTCTGTATACGAGGCAGCAAAAAGACAAGATGAATAAGACATAGTCCCTGACCTCAAGGCCTCCACAAACAAGCGAGTAAAACAACCGAAGATGAATCAATGCGAGAGTGCAGTAAGTGCTGTGGTCACGGAAAATCCAGTGGGTCTCGGGAGCTTAGGCAACCAGATGGCGGGTGAAGGGATCTTGGGAATGGGGAATGAGAAAGATTTGGGAGGCTTCCAAGAGGTGGCACTTGCACTAAATCTTCAAAGGAAGTGTGGAGAGGCGTCCCAGGCAGAGGAAGCTGCAGGAACAAGGATATATGAGGCATGAATACTTCATGTCACTACATCAAGCGGGTCCACAGAGTCAGGGGCTTATTCAGGGGTGTGATGGAAACAGAGGACGGAGGGAGCAGGTCAGGCAGTCTTAGGGCATCAGGCTGTGGTTCTGCCCCATGTACTCTCTTGTTCCAAGACATGCCCGTTTCATTGTGGCTGAGAACAAGAGGCTGAGCCAAACTGCAGTCCCATTTCAAATACTGTTCTGAGCGGGCATACTCTATATCTGCTCACATTCCATCAGGGAGCCTGTCGGCATTCGTGTAAGGAATGTTCATAAGTTAGAGATCATTTATACCTTTTTTACAAAATTCAAAATGTAGGCAAAGTAGGAGCCTTGATTGGATCCTGGATGACACAAATGCTAATAATGCATGAGTTAGCACCTTTTTTCTTAAAGGGTCAGATGGTAAAATATTTCAGGCTTTGTGGAACATACAGGCTCTGTCACAGCTACTCAGTTCTGCAGCTGTAGCACAAAGGCAGCCATAAACAATACGTAAATGACTGAGTGTATCTGTGTTCCAAGAAAACCTTCATTTATGAAAACAGGCAGCAGGCGGGATTTGGCCCCCATAGCTGACCCTTGCTATAAAGAACATCCTCATGCTCAGAATGGAAATATAAATAGAGAATGTAGATAATGGTATTGTACTGGTGTTAATTTTCCTGAGTGAGATAAGTATACTGTGGTTCTGGAGGAAAATGTCTTTGTTCTTAGGAGATACATGCTGAAGTATTTAGAGGGCATAAAGCCTACAACTAATTCTCAAGTGGATCAGGGAAATAATAAGTATATGAAGAAAGCAAGATAAGGCAAATGTGTAAAACGTTAAGAATAGTGAACCCAGGTGAAGGGAATATGGATGTTCTCTGAATTAATCTTGCAACTTCTTTATGAGTTTGAAATCTTTCAAAATAAAAATGCTTGGAGGAAAACTAGAAACTGAAGCAGCTTCAGAGGACCAAAGGTCTTCATGAACAGACCGCTCTGAACTTCCCTCGTCCTTCAGAGCTTTCTGACCTGAAAAAGGACAGGCATATTCTTGAGTCTAAACTCTGCTGTGAACTTCAGCTGGGAACCCAGAGCCAGCCCCGCATTCCCAAATCCCCAGAAGGATGACAGGCGAGCACATGGAAGAGCACAGTTGGAATAAATAAATGAACAACACCTCCACTATTCTGGTCCTTTGGGTCCTCTCTCCCATGTCTCCTTTCTTATCTTCCCCACAGCCCTGTGCATTTCCTCTGCCTCCTTTCAGGGCTGAAAGACACATTTGCTTCAAATACAAACTTGAAAACTGTCCCTGCTCATCACAGTGATGGCAGGGCAGGCAGTCCCCCCATTCCAGAACAAATCGGTTGCTCAACGAGTTGCTTGGAATTTAATGCCAATTCTTTCTATGACAACCGTGCTAACCCAAGAAGTCTCAAGCCAGCCAACCCACACAGCATATTTACCCAGAATGTACTCAGCCAACATTTACTCTAGTCTCTACTGTCCAATGCAGTAGGTACTAGCCACATGTGGCTATTTAAATTTTAACAATGTTAATTAAAATTAAATAAATCACACGAACCACACTTCAAGTATTTGAAAGTGGCAGGTGACTACTGAATCCCACGTTGAGCAGAGCAGATATAGAACATTTCCATAATGCCAGAAAGTTCTGCTGGGCAGCCTGATCTAGACTCTAGCCCCTGGTTCCAACTCCGTGTAAGATAATAAATTCCTTCAGAGGTTAAACTTGGGGTGCCAGTACCACACCACCCTTCCTAAGGGAAACTGTGGTAAATAGCAAGGAACAAGGAGGGAGGCTTTGGAGTCACACAGCTCCCAGTCTGTCCCAGCTCTGACACTTCTAACCATGTCATTAGCTTCTCTGTGCCTCAGTTTCCTCATTCCAGCATGGGGACAAGATCCTCTGAGCAGGTATCCAGGAAGATCAAGTGAGAGGGTGCTCAGCGTACCCAGAGCTCCCTCTGTTCACCGCTAATTCTATCAGCCACACAGTGGTGACTGGCAACCCTAACCCGAAGCCATCACCGGTGACTGCGTGGTCTGGGCCAGCGGTGGTAAAGGGCCAAAATGCGACCCATGGTTGCAGAGGCTGATAGCCTCAAAGGTCTGCCCTTCTCTCCTCTCTCCATCTTGGGTCACTTCAGTCCCTGTATTGGAATGATCTAAGGTCACTTATAAATCAGCAACCAGGAGAGTAAGTACCCCTCACAGGCACTGGGAGGAGAAGAGCAGGAGAATGAGAAGCATGGAAATCCCCCAAGGTGGCCTCAGGGAAAAAAAGAAAGAGAAGCCCTCAAGCCGTGGAAAGATCTTTTCATTCATTCAATAAGCAATTACTCAGCATGTCAGGTCTGTATACGAGGCAGCAAAAAGACAAGATGAATAAGACATAGTCCCTGACCTCAAGGCCTCCACAAACAAGCGAGTAAAACAACCGAAGATGAATCAATGCGAGAGTGCAGTAAGTGCTGTGGTCACGGAAAATCCAGTGGGTCTCGGGAGCTTAGGCAACCAGATGGCGGGTGAAGGGATCTTGGGAATGGGGAATGAGAAAGATTTGGGAGGCTTCCAAGAGGTGGCACTTGCACTAAATCTTCAAAGGAAGTGTGGAGAGGCGTCCCAGGCAGAGGAAGCTGCAGGAACAAGGATATATGAGGCATGAATACTTCATGTCACTACATCAAGTGGGTCCACAGAGTCAGGGGCTTATTCAGGGGTGTGATGGAAACAGAGGACGGAGGGAGCAGGTCAGGCAGTCTTAGGGCATCAGGCTGTGGTTCTGCCCCATGTACTCTCTTGTTCCAAGACATGCCCGTTTCATTGTGGCTGAGAACAAGAGGCTGAGCCAAACTGCAGTCCCATTTCAAATACTGTTCTGAGCGGGCATACTCTATATCTGCTCACATTCCATCAGGGAGCCTGTCGGCGTTACGTGTAAGGAATGTTCATAAGTTAGAGATCATTTATACCTTTTTTACAAAATTCAAAATGTAGGCAAAGTAGGAGCCTTGATTGGATCCTGGATGACACAAATGCTAATAATGCATGAGTTAGCACCTTTTTTCTTAAAGGGTCAGATGGTAAAATATTTCAGGCTTTGTGGAACATACAGGCTCTGTCACAGCTACTCAGTTCTGCAGCTGTAGCACAAAGGCAGCCATAAACAATACGTAAATGACTGAGTGTATCTGTGTTCCAAGAAAACCTTCATTTATGAAAACAGGCAGCAGGCGGGATTTGGCCCCCATAGCTGACCCTTGCTATAAAGAACATCCTCATGCTCAGAATGGAAATATAAATAGAGAATGTAGATAATGGTATTGTACTGGTGTTAATTTTCCTGAGTGAGATAAGTATACTGTGGTTCTGGAGGAAAATGTCTTTGTTCTTAGGAGATACATGCTGAAGTATTTAGAGGGCATAAAGCCTACAACTAATTCTCAAGTGGATCAGGGAAATAATAAGTATATGAAGAAAGCAAGATAAGGCAAATGTGTAAAACGTTAAGAATAGTGAACCCAGGTGAAGGGAATATGGATGTTCTCTGAATTAATCTTGCAACTTCTTTATGAGTTTGAAATCTTTCAAAATAAAAATGCTTGGAGGAAAACTAGAAACTGAAGCAGCTTCAGAGGACCAAAGGTCTTCATGAACAGACCGCTCTGAACTTCCCTCGTCCTTCAGAGCTTTCTGACCTGATCTAGGACAGGCCTGTCTTTCTGCAGATTGGATGTAACCCACTTTGGATCATGCATCTTGTTTTTCTTGATCCGTTCTGCAGTACCAGGGAAAGTCATTGGAATGCAAAAATGGGTACAGGTCCTTGGCTCACTCTCAGACCCCCTTTTGTCTGAATTCTTGTTTTCCTCACCCAACGGCCTGGAGACCAGTCTGCTTTTGACACTGAGCCTCAGCGGCTATGGAAGAAGCAGCAGCTCTGAGAGCCCTAAGTACTCCCAGTCGTGGGATTTTCTGCAGAAGATAGACTCAGGAGCAGCCGCTGTGGGAAGGAAGCCTTTGTCACTCTGTGTCTGATCAAAGACCACCTGGACCCACAGGTGCTTGGTGTGAAGCTTTCTGCTGAGCCGGGAGCCACTGACACTGTTGAAAAGGTTGGCAGCAGCACTTCCCAAGTAACCCAGATCCGAATCTCCAATGATCCCATTGCAGAGTGATTTCCTAATCCTCGACTAACTAGTAATCAATACCATGAAAAACACTAACCCTTCCATTAAAGTAGGCATCCATTGATTTCCATTGGGAAGGTGTCGTTTGGAGGCCCAGAATCTCAAAGAACTTCAGGTTTGATTTTGCACCTGTCAAAGCAATACCAAAAAGTACAAAATACGTAATTCTTGGAAAAGGTTGAAGGGAGGAGAGTGGAAATGACCACTCAGCCCTTCCACCCTCCCACTCTCCTGCCAAGCATAGCCTTGGAGCAATGTCTTGGGCCTCTCTGGGCACCAAACCTGGCCACCACCAACCGGGGGTGCCCATCACCACTTCTGCAAGCCAGTTCAGGACCACATGCTCTTTTAGGAAAGTAAAAGGAAAACAGAAGTCCTCCACCAATGACAGATGACAGCACTTGGGAACCGGGACTCTGAGAGACTGGGCATGCACTTCTTAGTGTCCTCAGGAGCTGGGTTCTAGAGACTTTCTGTCTCCAAAGACTATATCCTATGAAGATAAGCACCCGGTATATCTTCTTCCACCACTCCTCCCAACATCCCTGGTGGTAGGCCATACTCATTTGCAATTACTTGCTACCCTCACCCTATCAGTAACAGAATTATACAACCTGTCTCCTTTTGCCTTGTGACCTACAAAGGTCCCACCCCCACTATCAGGCTCTGTCATGTGACCTGTTCTGGCCTAAGGAATGTGAGAAGACATGAAGCATGCCTGGTCTGAGCAGAGAAGTTTTAAAAGTGACTATGCAGATGTGACTGAAGATCCTCTTGCTCTTTTCAGCCATAATAGAATAGGCATGTCACAGCATGAGAAGCATATGGAGCAGAACCACAGTCAATGCACAGTCCAAATGCAACACAAGGAAGACCTTCGTAAGCCACTGAGACTGGGGGGCTGTTTGTTATGCAGCCAGATGCAGCAACAACTGACTCACCACCCTCAAATACAAGAGCAGTAGTAGGCTGCAGGGAGTCTGCTGGCTCTTTACACCCTTAACTTGTGACTCCTATCCACCACCTGACAAAGCCCAGGCCAGGTTCCCTCTTCACTGAGACTCACTTTCCATCTATTTACACCTGAGGCTCCTTTGCAAGAGGGCATCAGAGGGCAGACACACTGAAACCATACTCACAGAAAACTAGTCAATCTAATCACACTAGGACCACAGCCTTGTCTAACTCAGTGAAACCACGCCATGCCTGCAGGACAACTGAAGATGGGCGGGTCATGGTGGAGAGGTCTGACAGAATGTTGTTCACTG
>SJYC01099909.1:0-34885 GCA_006408675.1 Madoqua kirkii
CTGATGCTGGGACCGACTGGGGGCAGGAGGAGAAGGGGACGACCAAGGATGAGATGGCTGGATGGCATCACGGACTCGATGGAAGTAAGTCTGATTGGGCTCCGGGAGATGGTGATGGACAGGGAGGCCTGACATGCTTCGATTCATGGGGTCGCAAAGAGTCAGACACGACTGAGTGACTGAACTGAACTGAATGGCAGTTCTATTTCCAGTGTTTTAAGGAATCTTCACACTGTTCTCCATAGCGGCTGTCCTAGTTTGCATTCTCAGCAACAGTGTAAGAGGGTTCCCTTTTCTCCATGCCCTCTCCAGCATTTATTGCTTGTAGACTTTTGGATAGCACCCATTCTGACTGGCGTGAGATGGTACCTCACTGTGGTTTTGATTTGCATTTCTTGATAATGAGTGATGTTGAGCATCTTTTCATGTGTTTGTTAGCCATCTGTATGTTTTCTTTGGAGAGATGTCTGTTTAGGACTATTTCTTTAATCATTTGCAGATAAATCTTTATCTTAGAGTCCACTTCTCTGGACCCTCACCTAAGACACTCTTGCTCTTTGGAAGTCATAATATTTATTCACAATGTCCTTTATCTAATATTTAGACAAATATCACTTTGTAATGTCCTGTTTCATATTGTTTCGCAAACTTTGATATCATCGTTTATCTTGATGCTTGATTTCCCAAGCACTGGAAGGAGCTGTAACTTATTTATCTCCATTTTCTTCCATTTCTGAAAAGTCATGTAGGAAGAAGACGTATCCTGTTGAACGGTGCCAGTCACTGTGAACTTCTCTGTGGTCATTATTCTGCCTTATTCTAAAAACAACCCTTATGAAGATGGTATTCTTGGATCATGCTCTTTTTATAAACAAAGATTATGATATCCAGAGACAGAGAAGTTGTGCTATACCAACTGCAGTAGGAGGCATGGACATGAACAGTAGGAGCCAAGATATTCTTTGTGAGAGCAGAAAGAATGGCGCCCCCTAGAGTTGTTGTTTTTCAGTCGCTCAGTCATGTCCAACCCTTTGTAATCCCATGGACTGAAGCACACCAGGCTTCCCTGTCCTCTGCTATCTCCCAAAGTTTGTTCACACTCATGTCCATTGAGTCAATGATGCCATCCAACCATCTCATCCTCCGTTGCCCTCTAGAGCTGAGCAATACACAAATCTTCGGAGGGGTAAAGAAGCTTCTCTGAGATATATCAGCTGAAAAGTAACAGACCACAGATTTGACTGTCTGCTTCCTTGCCTTTATACTCAGCCAAGATGCCTTCTGGCTGTTAAGATGTGTGGATTATTTTTAACCTCTTTCTTTTGCCCCAAGTCAAATTTTTAAGATGACATGATAAGGAAAATTTTTTTATATAAATTTTTATTTGGCTGCATACTGCAGGATCTTAGTTTCCAGACCAGGAATGGAGCCCATGCCCCCACCTTCCCTCAACTTGCAGGGGAAGCATGAAGTCTTAATCACTAGACTATCTACAAAATCCCAAAACTATTTTTACTAATAGTGAAATAGATTCTCCATCATGTGAAAACAGTCTGCTCTGTTCTGTAGTCAGTGTCTGTGGCAGGAGAGGGACTTCCCTGGTGGTCCAGTAGTTAAGACTCCGCTTTCGCTGCAGGGGGCACAGATTCAATCCCTGGTTGGGGAACAATTATCCCATATGCTGTGAGGCCAAATCATAAAGGACAGAAAATTCAGGTCTAAATAGAACTTAAAAAAAAAGTCTATGCTGAGAAAGGGCATGGGGCAGGGGCAGTTTCCTCATAAGTCCCGATGACCTTCCAGTGAAAGCTGAGCAGAAAGTACCAGAAAAAGGCTCTGGCCCTGGTGAACTGAAGAAAATACAAATTGTCTGCCAAGGGAAGCCACGTGTTTCTCTTCTGATTTTCTAGCTGGCTGCCTCACTCACTGCCTTTCCTGCAATCAGTACCTCCACAACTGTGATGGGGGCAGGGTGACATGCTCTAGCCTGATGCCTCATCTCAGACGTCAGCCTCTCAATCTGAAAAACTGAAGTTTCAGCTCCAGAATTTGCTCTTTTCAGAAGTAACGTGGTAGGAGAACGATGCTCTTGACCTAGAAAAGAACCCCATATGAATCTCCCAGGGTAAATGACAAGCCTTTCCAAGTTATAAAGAGCCTGGGTATTGAAACCAGGCAGACCCAGGTTTGATTCCTGGTTACAGTAACCTACCTGCCATGTCGCTGAAACCTTGGAAGCCTCAGTTTCCTCATCTGTAAGATGGGGATTCGTGCTATATACGTAAATGGAAGAACGGACACTAATCAATTCAGTATTTTGGAGTATATGGAGCTATTACTGTTTTTGCTAATCATCTTTCTTATTAGTCATAAGCCCATTCTAGATTCAAAATCATCGGGTGCACTTTTACTGAAATGAAAAGTCAAAATTAATTTGATTTTTCTTTAAACCCTTGGTCCTGGCTGCAATTTTTCTTAACCCTAAGAACCTCACATCTTATAGTTCTCCTCCCCTCCCCAATAAACACACACACACACACACACACACACTTGTGGGCATCATTACATTATATTATCCAAGCCAGTTGCAGGGGTTGTTGTTCAGTCGCTCAGTTGTGCCTGACTCTTTGCAATCCCAGGGACTGCCGCACGCCAGGCTTCCCTGTTCCTTCACTATCTCCTGGAGTTTGCTCAAACTCATATCCACTGTCCAGAAATTTTTCCAGGGAAGTATTAACAGCAGCCAGTTAGTGGGAGGGCTGAAGTTAAAACTGCAAGCAAACGGTCACCTAAAAGGCAGCTCATGATTCGTTTTCGAAATGATGGTCGTGCCTCACATCTCTGTGATACTTTACCATTTAGCAGGTGCCTTTGACATTCATCATAGCACATGACCCTCTCAACGTCTATGCGGTGGATACAATTACTAGGCAAAATGACTTGCCCAGAGTGTCACCACTGGCCAGGAAATGGGAGGACTGAGGCTCAGACCTAATTGCACTGCCTCCAAACCTGGAGCCCTTTTCACTCTACCTTTTTGCCTCCTAGCATTGTCAGAGCATTTCACAGCAGACACTTCCTCCGTGGCTGGCTGATTCTAGGGCAGATCAGCAATAACCCAGCAGGTCCTGCCAGGCCTTGCTGAGTTTAAGATGTCGAAGCAGAAAGAGTTTGGGGGAGAGAGGCAAGTCTTCTCCCCACCACCACTCCAGGAGCCTGACACACATCCCCACGCTCACAGATGTCACCATTAATGTCCTTTGCCCCAGAAGATTCAGGCAAGGGAGCCGCGTAAATCCATCATTGCCCCAAACATAATGTTGATGAATGATCTCATTAACCCAGCAACCTGTCCCACGTCAACAGAGGCCCTGAGTCTTGGTATGAAACCTGGCTCAGCACCTTCATCCTCCTCTCCCTTCCCTAATGATACTCCCACCTCCCACTGCCGAGTCCCCCAGCCCCACATGCACCAGGCTACGAAGACCCATATAATTACTACCTTCCCCATACACAAGCCTCAGAGTTGGTTAATATCAACTTCAGCATATAGATAAAGACACTGAGAAACGCAGGGGTTAGATGATTCATTCAAGCTCCAAGGGACTTCAGCTCATATCTAGCTGACCCCAAAGCCTTGTTCTTGTCTCAATACAGTACCAGCTCTTCTGGATGTTTTAGCAGCTTGCAAAGCCTTATGAAATTTTTTATCCACTTTTAATTGAAAGATAATTGCTTTACAATATTGGCTTCATTTGTACCATACATCAACATGCATTAGCCATAGATGTACATATGCCTGGGAGCCTAGCGGGATACAGTCCATGGTGTTGCAAAGAGTTGGACATGACTAAAATGACTTAGCATACATGCACGTACATATACCCTCTCCCTCTTGAACGTGCCTCCCACCTACAACTCTTTCCTCACCCCTCTAGGTTGTTACAGAACCCCAGTTTGATTTCCCTGGGTCATACAGCAAATTTCCATTGGCTGTCTAATTTACATATGGTAGTATATGTAGTTGCCCAACCAATCCGATGGGGTAGACTTTCTCACAACCAAACTTGGTAAGAAACTTGACACACTGGTTTAAATTTTGTGTGTAAGAATGAAACTTGCAAAATAGCAAAGGACATTTGGGAAGTTAAAAAGAAGGGAGAGAGGATGACTCACCCAACCTATTATTATGATATCTTCCAAAAGCATAGTAATAAAAGCAAGATGGTATTGGCAAGGGGGAAAAAAAAAAAAATATATATATATATATGCCAATGGGATAGGGTATATAGTACAAGACAAAGAGGTAAAGAGAGAAAGAAAGAGAAATTTGACATATAATAGAGGTAGAGGGACTTCCCTGGTGGTCCAGTGATTAGGACTCCATGCTCCTGGTGCCATGGGCTCGGTTCCTGGTGGAGGAACTAGATCCCACATGCCACAATTAAGAATTCACATGCCGCAGTAAAGATGGAAGATCCCATGGGGAACAACTAAGACCAGGCACAGCCAAAGAAATAAATATGTTTAAAAAAAGAAGTAGAATCACAAATTTGTGGGAGGGAAATAATAGATTGTTTTATAAGTGTTTAGTATATTTGGCAATTATTACATGTATCAGAAATGTATTTATAGAGAAGACTGAATCTCTGCCACACACCATGCACAAAAACAAGCTCCAAATACATTAAAGGTAAGTCTTTCCCATTCAAACAGAAGAAAAATGTAAATAATTTTGTGACCTCAGGCTATGGAGTGATTTCTTAGGTGAGTCCTCAAAAGAACAAATTTGGGGTGGAGGTTTTTTTTTTTTTTTTCACTCTGACAAATTTGAGACATGTTTTCAGTGAAGAGCATCATTAATGGCTGGCAGACTGGAAGAAGGTAT
Organism: Madoqua kirkii; assembly: GCA_006408675.1. Taxonomy (NCBI): domain Eukaryota; kingdom Metazoa; phylum Chordata; class Mammalia; order Artiodactyla; family Bovidae; genus Madoqua; species Madoqua kirkii. The sequence goes on from SJYC01099909.1 coordinate 4,889, forward strand.
TTGCAATATCACAGCAGGAGAAAAGAAATTGACAAGAAAGCATAGGATATAGGGCCCCAACTTCTGGTATTTAGGGGAATAAAAGTGAAAGCAACAATAAGATGGCATGTTTTAATTTTTTAATATTATTTATTTATTTGGCTACACTGGGTTTTAATTGCAGCATGCAGGATCTCTAGTTGCAGCATATGGGATCTAGTTCCCTGACCAGGGCTTGAACCTGAGCCCGCTGCACTGGGAATGTGGAGTCTTAGCCACTGGACCACCAGGAAAGTCCTGAGATATTTTATACCCTTCAGATGGGCAAAAATTCTAACTAGGAAGGGTATTCTCTATGCGGACATAATGAATCTCTCTGGATCAGGAATGACAGTATGAATTCTTACAGTTCCTCAAAGTGGAAGAATTAGAATAACTAAGCTTTAATGCCTATGGTCCAGCAAACTAACTCTTATATACATAATCTGGAGGAATCCTCACAAAGGTCCATAAAGAAATACATAGGAAGATAATCAGTCCAGCTTTGCTTATGGTAACCATGGTTGGAAGAAACTGCATGTCCATCACTAGGGGATTAGATAAATTTGGTATGAGAGACGGTGACACACCAGGGAGCATTCAGGAGTATGACATAGGTTTACATATGTTAACAAGGATGGATTCCAAACTACAACACCGAGCCAATCAGAAAACAAGGACTAAAACACAATGCCACTTATGCAAAATTTCAAGTACAGTTGCCTAAAGCAAAATCCGACGATGCCCACATATCTAAATAATATACGAACAGTAGAATGGGAAGTCATACAATTGGTACACAAAGTGCCTATGAATCAGGGGAAGGAGAGGAGGATAGAGATGATATATAAAGGGAAGAATAACAAAATAATCATGTCTGACTCTTTTTGACCCCATGGACTGTAGCCCATCAGGCTCTTATATCCAAGGAATTCTCCAGGCAAGAACACTGCAGTGGGTAGCCATTCCCTTCTCCAGCGGATCTTCCCAACCCAGGGATTAAGCCCAGGATTCTGGCATTGCAGGCAGATTCTTTACTGTCTGAGCCACCAGGGAAACCCAAAAATAAAATAGGGTCAGTGCAAACTCTGATTATAACAGTATGTCATAGATTGAAAAGGCACCAGTTCATTGAAGTAATGAATCAAGAGATAAAAAGGAGGAAGCAGAGGATCGCAGGGAAGACAAGGAAACAGGAATATTAGATCCTCGTGCTCACAGCCTGCTCACTTGTGCTCGATTATTTGCAACCCCACAGACAGCCCACCAGGCTTCTCTGTCCATGACATTTTTCAGGCTAGAATATGAGACTGGGTTGCCATTTCCTCCTCCAGGGGATCTTCCCAACCCAGGGATCAATCAAACACACATTTCATGAGTCTTCTGCATTCATAGGCAGATTCTTTACCACTGACTCACCTGCGAAGCCCATTAGATCCTAAACCTCCTGTAAAAAAAAAGAAAAGAGAGTGAAAATTGGAAGGCTTGGGGGTTGAAATAAAAGGAAGAAATAAGGAGAAGAAAGAGAACTGTTTTTAGGGCACTTTTAGAAGAGTGTCAGAGAGAATCATATGGAGGCTTGAGAGTTTATCACTCAAGCTGTACACATCAGGAAAGAGCATGCAGTGACTGTGGGCTGGGTCAGCACAGAGGGCCCTGCTGGTCTCTGGCTAGAATTATTCCGAGCAAAGCCACTGATAGAAAAACCAGTACCCTGAGAAGAAGTTAAAGAAAGCCACTGGTGCCCACAGAGCCTTCTCCTTCGATTAAGTCAGGTCCGTCTATAACTTGAAGCCCAGTCACCTCAAGTTTTTCCTGTAAGATGGACTTGGAACTCAAATGACCTTGGTTTGCCTCCATCACTTCTCAGTCCTGTCATCTTGGGTCAGCTCTCAGCCTCTCTAAGCAGATTGCAGAAAATCACAGTTCCTACTCCCTAGAGTTAGGATGCTTAAATGAGATGATACATGCAAACATATATAGTGCTTGACATGCAGAAAATGTTTGTTGAATAAATAAGGGTAGGGTGATGGTGGGGGTGAAGGAGGTTGCAATTTGTAATTGTGATATTTGTTGTTTTAATCATAGCCCAGTTGTTTGATACTCCTAGAAACCCCCTACAATGGGTAGGAAGCATCCTGGACCCACTAATTTTCTGGCAGGTCTTGAACAATTCCTATTACGCTCTTGGGGCTTAGGCTCCTCCATGGCCAATGGACTGGTTCATTCCTTCCTGCAGCCTTGCTGGCCAACCCTCAGAGTCCTGGCCAGCCGGTCAGAAGGAAGACCACGGAACAGCCACCTTTTCAGGGTGAAGAACATGAGGTTAAGATTTCTGCTATTATACTAAGTCAAGTGAAATGATGATAAAAATGGTATTTGCAGATGAAGATCACTTCACACTGCAGACAACTGGATGACACACTGGCACTATTATTATTTAGTATTTTATTAGGATGAATCCATTTTACAGATAAAAAACTAAGGATGGAGATTGTCAGTGGGAGCTTGTCCAAAGTCACTGGTGAGCAATGTAAGAGCTGAGATGGAAACCTGGCTCTCCAGATACTGGAAGCTCTGGTCTTGTATGCTTGATGTTCCTGCTGCAAAATAAAAGGGGACTGGAAGCTGAGTCTGAAGATGCAGGTGAGCATAGACAGGTGTCTGAAAGGCTGGGATTAGAAAGTATGCTAGGCAGATGTTCTAACCATTATATACAAAATAGATAAACAACAAGGACCTACTGTCAGCACAGGGAACTGTATTCAATCACTTGTAAAGATCTATAATCGAGAAGCATTTGAAATGGACTACATATATGTATATTTGTAGTCAAATATATGTGTATATATATAGTTGAATCTCTTTGCTACATACCTGAAACTAACACAACATTGTAAGTCAGCTACACTTCAACAATTATTATAACTGTATTATCATAATATAATACACATAGGATAATAATATCAGGGGCTAACTTTCACCCACTGTTCATTACACATCTGGAGCTGACTTTAAGGCTTTCCATTATCCTACTCATTTCGACCTCTGATGCCAAGAGGCAGATATTTTGGTATCTCCATTTCACAGATCAGAAAACTGGGGTTTGGAAAGGGGTAACTGACCCACCAAGAGGCAGCCTTTAAGGGGCGGTGATCCCAGCTGGCTGAATCTGGTGCTCTTACCCAATATGCCATACTGAACAGTCATGATAGCTAATAAAGGATGTGTAGAATACCCAAAATGACCATCAGGAATGCCTCGGAGTTACAAAGAGTGTCCAGAAGAGAGGAGAAAAGAATTTACAGGAGCCAGGAGAGCAATTCTTTTACTGTGAAATTTTTACCAAGGTTAAGATTCTGTGCACCGGGCCTTCTGGGAAGGGGCCTGATGGTGTGTGTTGAGGGTGGTGAGGCTGTGTGCGAGAGGTGTGTTGGCGTGTAGGGAGAGGGAAATGTGGAGGACAGACAAAGGCGGGGTGAGAAATCCTTGAGAGAAGTGAGCGTGTAATGTGAGTGAATGGCGAATGTGTGTTTGTGGTGGGTTGTATGAGTATGCAAATGGAGCCATGGTAGTGTGAGATGAGTGTGTCAGGGGGTAGATGGGGAGGCAGGTGACCGTGTGAATAAGAAAGAGATTTTGGTGATGGAGTTGGGTGGGAGAATGTAAGTGTAGGCAGAGCATGAGTGTCTACCTTTGCATGGTGTGTGTGGACTGCAAGGAGATCCAACCAGTCAATCTTAAAGGAAATCAGTCCTGAATATTCACTGGAAGGACTGATGCTGAAGCTGAAGCTCCAATACTTTGGGCAGCTGATGTGAAGAACTGACTCACTGGAAAAGACCCTGATGCTGGGAAAGATTGAGGGCAGGAGGAGAAGGGGACAACAGAGGATGAGATGGTTGGATGGCATCGCTGACTCAATGGACATGAGTCTGAGCAGACTTAGGGAGATAGTGAAGGACAGTGAAGCCTGGCATGCTGCAGTCCATGGGGTCACCAAGAGTCAGACATAACTTAGCTACTAAACAGTGACTGCCACTGCTTGTGTCTACAACCCCCCTTCTCCATCTCTGCCTCAAGAATCCCCCTCCCCCAGAGCTCAGAATCACCTGGCCCACGTAACTCCTGATCATCCAGGACGGATGCGATCGCTCCCTCCTCCACACCTCCAGAGCACTGTGTCGCTCTGTCGCGCCTCATCCCTAGCCTGCTCATTTGTAATTGACAGACGTCTCTCCATCATTAACCCACGCTCTCTGTCAATACACAGACAGTGTCGTGTTCATTTCAGCGTCTACAAAACCTAGCCCAGGGCCAGGTGCACAGGAGATCCTTGAAATGCTGATTTTTAGATGCAAAACACTGTCACTGGTGCTTTTAATTCTAGGCTCCAAATCATGATACAAGCAGCCGGGCCATTATTCTGAGATATATCGTATGAAAGGATGGTAGAGGAGCAGCAATGGGATAGGGGAGGACAGAGAGACTCTGAGGGTATTTTTCCTTCCCAAATACCCTGCACTAATGGCAGAGAGCTTCCAAAAGCATCTGATCAGCAACAGAGCCGACCTAATACTGCAAGACGACTCTCCTTTGAAGAGGAAGAATGGCTTTTATTCCCTCTTATGAAAACCTTGTAACATAGACACAGTTTATAGAAACTCTTCCTTGCCTGCCTCAGGGTATTATGGAGATATATTAAATAATAAGGAGGTAAGTTTTAATGACCCACCCTTGCAATTGTCAGCCTGTGAGATTCCTCCCCTCTGCTTGGTGGTATCTTTATGAATATAACACGCTACTTGAGATGAGCTCTTTATAGATTCTAGGTTATGGCCAAAACCCAAGTAACATGCTTCATTGTTGTTCATTTGCTAAGTTGTGTCTGACTCTTTCAACCCCATGGACTGCGACACACCAGATTTCCCCGTCCTTCACCATCTCCTGGAATTTGCTCAAACTTATGTCCATTGAGTCGATGATGCCATCCAACCATCTCTCCCTCTGTCTTCCCCTTCTCCTCCTGCCTTCAATCTTTCCCAGTATCAGGGTCTTTTCCAGTGAGTCAGCTCTTCGCATCAGGTGGCCAAAGTATTGGAGTTTCAGCTTCAGCATCAGTTCTTCCAGTGAATATTCAGGGTTGACTTTCTTCAGGATTGATTGATTGATCTATCAGTGTCAAAACATGCTTTGAGATTATTTCAACTGCATGTAAAAAGAAATACTTTGATATTTATCAACTTTCTTTAGAAGAGGAAGTTTTACTGGTACAACTTGGTGACTTTTGCCTTCTGGGAAAAAAAATATTCTGGAGAATCTGCTGGAGCAGAAGAGGAGGGTGACCTGCTGATCTCTTGTGTACCCTGCCCTGGGCACTGGGAGGTTGCCCAGAATGGACCACTGCAGGTGGATCCCTGGCTCCTGGATGGGTCAGCCAATGGTCTTCCTCCCTGGGTCTCTCCATGGAATAATCACACTGGACTGATTCTGTCCTTGGACCAAAAATCACTATTCTTTTCAAAACAGCCCTTTTACATGATGTTTTACAGAGTTTCAGCAACTGCTCCTTCGGAGAAGGCAATGGCACCCCACTCCAGTACTCTTGCCTGGAAAATCCCGTGGATGGAGGAGCCTGGTAGGCTGCAGTCCATTGGGTTGGTAAGAGTCAGGCACAACTGAGCAACTTCACTTTCGCTTTTCACTTTCATGCATTGGAGAAGGAAATGGCAATCCACTCCAGTGTTCTTGCCTGGAGAATCCCAGAGATAATGGGCCCCCATCTATGGGGTCGCACAGAGTCAGACACAACTGAAGCGACTTAGCAGCAGCAGCAATAACTGCTCCCTTCCCTTCCTTGCCCTCCAAGTTTAGGAGTGGTAACCATTCTACTGGACTTCCCTGGTGGCTCAGTGGTAAAGAATCTGCCTGCCAGTGCAGGAGATGCTGGCTCAATCCCTGGGCTGGGAAGATCCCTGGAATAGGAAATGCAAGCCACTTCAGTATTCTTGCCTGGAGAATTCCATGGACAGAGGAGCCTGGCAGGCTACAGTCCATGGGGTTGCAAAGAGTTGGACACAATTTAGTGACTAAACAGCAACAACCATCTTACAGTTCCTAGCTCTGGGCTACTGAACCATCCCTGTGGTTCCCTAAACTTCACTGTCACTTATAGAAGTGTTCCCTAGCGTATGTACCTATGGCCAATTCATGTTGATGTACAGCAGAAACCATCACAATATTATTAAAGTAATTATCCTCCAAATAAAATAACCAAGTCTCCTGGAACATCCCCAGGATGTCCCCAGCTTGTGTGTGTCACCTGTTTTGTCTTAGGACCCTGACTGATGGAGTATGAATGCAAATGCCAGATGAAGCTTTGAAACCTGGCTCCCCAGTACCATACAGTTTGGAGCAAGGCATTTCACACCTGATGCCTCAACTGTAAAACAGGAATAAAAACATAATGAAAAACTATCTGAGCATCAGATGAGTCTAGGTAAGGAAGGTACCCAGGAAAGTCCTGGTCCTACAAAAGGAACTTAAGAAGTCCAAGGTCCCTCCTTTTCATCCCATTTTCCCTGCTCCAGTATTTCCCCTTGTCTTGTAACAATGGGAAGCTTGGGATGATTTAAATCCTCTTGTCCGTTGCATGAGTCCGAAACAAGTAACAAAACCAAGTGATAAATTTACCTGGGCCACCGACAGCAGCCTTTTTGTGCTTGTCAATAAAATTTTAAAATAGGACTTGATTTGCTTTCGCTTTAAAGAAGGTTATTAACTGGCTTAGATCTACCCAAGCAATAGAGATGTGTGTTGTCCCCATTACTCACCAAGTTTTAATCAGCATGCAGGGCTCCACCAGCTGCCGTGGTGGGGACTGAAATGGTGCAGGGAGCTGTCTGGGTGACGGGAGGAGACCAGGGCTCCTTGCTGAAGGCATTGATAAATGGGAGGACGCAGCTCCAGCCCCAGTTCCTCCACAGATGGTTTGCTCATTTTAATTGCTGCCAGCCCCTAATCCTCCTTGCATTCCAGCATTTCCAGTCAGCAAACAGGGGGTAGCATCTCAGGACAATGGGCAGTGCCAATGCAGCAAGGGCCATGAAGAATTCCCCTTCGCCCTTTATGCATTCGGTTACACCAAATCTGGAGAGCTATACCACTCAGGTTCTTTCATCTTATTTCTATTTCCCAGCAACTTTTGGGGGGGGGGAATATGTCCTGGGTCTTCATCGCTCTGCAGGCTCTTCTCTAGCTGCGGAGAGCGAGGGCTCTTCTCTAGTTGTGCTACAAGGGCTTCTCATTGAGGTGGCTTCCGCTGTTGCAGAGCATGGGCTCTAGGCTCATGGGCTTCGGGAGTTTCAGCACGTGGGCTTGGTAGTCACGGCTCCCAGGCTCTAGAGCACAGGCTCAATAGTTGCGGTGCACAGGCTTAGTTGCTCTGCCGCACGTGGGGTCTTCCCAGATCAGGGATCGAACCTGTGTCTCTCACATTGGCAGGTGGATTCTTTACCACTGAGCCACCAGGGAAGCTTCCCAGCAACTTTTTTTTGAAAGGAAAATACAAACAGATCTTGAAGATTTTTGAGGATTCAGTTCCAGACCACCCCAAAAGAGCAGATATTGCAAGAAACAAAGACACATGAAATTTTGGTTTTCCAGAGCATTTAAGAGGGAGAGGGGTTCAGGATGGAGAACACATGTATACCCATGGCAGATTCATGTCAATGTATGGCAAAACCAATACAATATTGTAAAGTAAAAAAGTAAATAAAACTGGAAAAAATTGATGTTTACACTATCCTGTAGTCCATTAAGTGTGCCAAGGCTTTATGTCTAAAAAGGATATATTAATACATATTATAATTTTAAAATATTTGATTGCTTTAAAAATGCTAGCCATGATGATGACTGTGAGTCATCAGCTTTTTGCAATAGTAACATCAAAGATCACTGATCATAGATGACCATAACAGATATACTAATGATGAAAAAGTTTGAAATAGTGTATGAATTTTCAAAATGTGACCCAGTGACACAAAGTAAACATGCTCTGTTGGGGGAAACGGTGCCAATAGACTCGTTCGAAGGAGGGTTGCCACAAAATTTAAATTTCTAAGATACTTGATACCAGTGAACCACAATAAAGCAGAGCACAATGAAATGAGGCCTGACTGCATCTTGACCTTCCTCCCCTAATGTTCATATTAACAATATAAGGGGGAGGAAAGATTAGAGTCAGGCCTTTTCAGAGAAAGAAGAGAGATAAAGCTGGGATGCCTTTGCAGAGGTTGGGCCAGGATTCTAACACATCTTTCACCTAGCCCCAACCAATTCACCCTGAAAAATGGTCGATCATGTATCAGCTCTTCAGAACCATTTTCCTGGAGGTGTTTTCCGCATCCTCAGGAAGTTCTGGGTTTAAGACATACTTGGATTTAATAAGATAATAATGACATCTTCATTTATTCATCCATTGTATTAAGTGACATTCCCCTTATTCTATAAATGATCACCCTGGTCTTCATGGAATTCATGATGGGGAAGCAAACAGAGCAATGATGTTTCTTTATAGATTGTCTCATTAAGGGAGACTGTGATGAAAAATCTGAAGTCATATCACAAGGCAACTTTTCATACACCTCTTCAACCAGCCCCCTATATCTAAATCAAGAACGTTATCAAGAGAAAGCCTGGACGTATTCCCAAACATTCCAGAAGCCTTGTACAATGAACCTAGTGGCAATAAGCAACCTTATTAGCCTCTTTAAATATCAACTTCTTCATCTGCACCATGAAGACAGTCTGACCGATCTCATAGACTTGCTATGAGCATTCATAGCTACATCCAAAGCCCTTCTCCTCATGCCTGGGACAGAGCAAGAGGCAGCAAAGCCAAGTCCTTTTTCATGTATCAATTGCCATTGTTGCTATGACCATAATCTTCATCATTTCTATTCTGGTGGCTTCTTCACAACTTAAAGTTCAGTTCAGTTCAGTCTCTCAGTCGTGTCCGACTCTTTGCGACTCCATGAATCACAGCACGTCAGGCCTCCCTGTCCATCACGATCTCTCGGAGTTTGCTCAGACTCATGTCCATCGAATCCATGATACCATCCAGCCATCTCATCCTCGGTCGTCCCCTTCTCCTCCTGCCCCCAATCCCTCCCAGCATCAGAGTCTTTTCCAGTGAATCAACTTAGAACCAACCCATTAATATGAAAGAATTCCACAAACGCTCAAGGCATCTGACCTGTGTGCAAGAGAGACCCACCTGCAGAAATCCTAAAAATGCTACTCAACTCCTCCTAATCACACCCAAGAAAAGGCCCAAACTTTCTATCAGAGGAAATAAAGTCAGCATCTCATTGGGAAAATCAATGACCATGGGATGTTGAAGAAGAACAAAGGAAGACGACAAACCCAAACGAGTGTGGGGACCCACCTCAAGTCCTCAGTCACTCTAGGGGACGGAGACGTTCATCTTTCTCCCCACATCTCAGACTCTCTGAAGACACCCCCACTTGGCTCCCCTAAGAGAGGATGACTTGCTAATTTGATCGCTCCAAGCCCTGCACCTCCACTGAGCCACGTTCACCGCTGGATGCGTGTGTTGTGCCTCAGAGGTCTACATCCTGAAGCAGACCTCCCTCTGGTTTTCCACCACATTGTCAGCACATCGAGACAGGATATGGCAAGCAGGGGACCTCAACGAACCTTCCTCCTGGCTTAATCCACGTTCCCTGTCTAGTGTTTTACTGCCATGCACTGGGGGTGGTTTTAGGTGCTCACCCAGCTATTTGAAAAGCAATGCTTTCTTTCCCATTTAGCTGTTGCTTTTTGCACACACCATACTTTCCTTACTTAGGAATCCTTGAGAGAGCAAGACTGACTGTCGGGGCAGAATTGGAGCATGGCTTTGTTTGGGTTCCCCCAGAAGCAGACCCCTGAGGCAGTGAGCTGAGTGCAAGCTGTTTTACTGAAAGTTCATGGAACACTGGACAGAAAGTGGAGAAATAATATAGGGGAAGGAAAGCAACCAATAAAAGGTACATTAACAACTCAATTTCCACAGTGGGCGACTGAAGCTTAATCCACCAGGACAACTTTGCAGAAAGGTGTAAAACGTATGTCTTAGTGTTGGGGAGCTCGTTTATATCTGCACACCCACTCCCATCAGACACTGGGGGCAGGCTGCTCCACTGGGTGTCCACTCCTGCCTTTCTTGTGAGCAGAATGGCTTTCCAGAAAATGTCAGGAGGCAGAAAGTCACAAAGTGGTAGCTCAAAGCTACTTGGTGGATCACACTGAAATGGGAAGACACAGGGAATCTCAACATTTCCAAGTCACCCCTGAACCATCAGATGTTGCCTAGAAATGAGAGCTCTTTGCCAAGATGACTCAAATGGTCAAGAGTCCACCTGCAATGCAAGTGGTTCGATCCTTGGGTCAGGAAGTTCCCCTGGAGAAGGGAATGACAACCCACTCCATTATTCTTGCCAGGGCAGTTCCATGGACAGAGGAGCCTGGTGGTCCACAGTCCACGGGGTTCCATAAAGTCAGCCATGACTGAGGAACTAACACTTTTTCACATGGAGCTTAGCCCAAGAATATCTCACCCAATTTTCCTCCTCCTAAAGCTTCCTGCCACTGTTGTGGAAGGCACTCTTCAAGGGGCTGTGGGCACTGTAGAAACCTAACCCATCAAGGTGGCTTAGCAGAGTGTTTGGTTAAGAGAACAAAGTCAAGAGTCAGAGTGTTTAGGTTCAAATCTCAGCACTTTTGCTACGTGGCTGTGCATAAACCACTTTTCACGTTTCTCATTTGTAAAACAAAGGCAATTTCCTACCTACTTCTGTTACTGAGCCAAACTTGGTTCCTCTCACCCATGCAGAGTAAAATCAATCTGCTGACACCAGATTATGGTGAACTAAAGATGTGCTGTGTACTCAGTCATGTCTGACTCTTTGCACCCCCATGAAGTGTAGACCACCAGGCTCCTCTATCCATGGGGCTTTCCAGGCAAGAATACTGGAGTGGGTTACCATTTCCTCCTCCAGGGGATCATCCCGACCCAGGGATCTAACCCATGTCTCTTGTGTCTCCTTCATTGACAGGCAGTTTCTTGACCACTAGCAACACCTAGGAAGCACCAGGCTGGTGAAGTAAAGTGCAGTGTTCATTGCAGGTGTCAATAAAGGAGTCCAGGCAGCTAGTGCTTAGAACTCCTTAAAGCCTCTCAGGGAAAGGTTTTTAAAAACAGGGTGAGGAAGGAGGTTGTGGGGTGTGGCATCAACTCGCTGCACACTCTTGGCTGGTGGTGAGGTAATCAGGAGTCAACATCATCAACCATCTGGTTCCAACTGGTCTTGGGTCTATGTGCTGTGGGTAACATGACGTTAACTTCTCTCACTTGGTGGGGGTTTCAGTATCTGCAAAACAGATCAAAGAACATGGCTCAGGACACTATCTATAGCCCTTGAGGTGAGGTGAAGTGAAATCGCTCAGTCATGTCCGACCTTTGCAACCCCATGGACTGTAGGCCACCAGGCTCCTCCATCCATGGGATTCTCCAGGCAAGAATACTGGAGTGGGTGGCCATTTATAGCCCTTGAGGAGGAACTAAAGGTTCTTGACTTTACTTAATGACTAGACTGTTGTTATTTTGTCCTGCTTGGGTGTGTTCCTTTCTTTCTGCTTGTTCTCAATTCTCTGATCAAATTTATCCTTTGACTAAAATTTTTGTACAGACGAAGGCAGGTGGAGGATATGGCCTGGGGGTGTCCTATTCTGGAGAAGCCCCATAGGGTCCTACTTGGTTACGTTTCCAAGGGTTGGTATGAGCCTTGGTTAATATCTTGATTAATACCAACGGCTTGGTATGAGTGGGTTAATTAATATCTGTAATGTCTCTAACATCTAGTAAACATTATGTAGGTACAAAATAAAATAAATGCATCTGGAGGGAAGCCCAGTAAGTTCAAGAACAATCACAAACCATGTATTGGGCCAGGTGATGATGTCCATTACCACACAGAATCCTTGCAAGAATCCTTTGAGCTAAAACTGGCAGTTATGATTTTTCCCGCGTGGCGACTGACTCACAAAAGCCACATACTCTGCCTTATTCAAGCAACTAAGTCCCCAGCGTACCAAACACAGCACTTATGCAAACAACTAGTTTTATAAGAAGCCAATTAAAGAGTACTTCCCCAATCATTCCTGCGCCATGTTAAGTTTACCAATAATTACTCAGCCAACCAGAATAATTGCATGAAGCTGATTTTCTGAATGATGAATAGGTTTGATAATAACTTCTAAGAGTCACCCTGACTCCCGTTGAGGAATTGAGTCCTTCTCTAGGAACTAGCCTTGTGTCTCATATGTGTGTGTACTCAGTCACATCTGACTCTTTGAGGCCAGCCCACCAGGCTCCTCTGTCCATGGAACTTTCCAGGCAAGAACAGGAGTGGGTTGCCATTTCCTCCTCTAGGATCTTCTCGACCCAGGGACTGAACTGATGTCTCCTGTGTTTCATAGAATGCTCTAATGAAATGGGGAAAGGAATGCCAGAGTTGAATGATGTGGGAGACATGGGTTCGATCCCTGGGTTGGGAAGATCCCTGGAGAAGGAAATAGTAACCCACTCCAATATTCTTGCCTAGAGAATCCCATGGACAGAGAAGCCTGGTAGGCTACAGTCCATGGGGTCGCAAAGAGTCGGACACGACTGAGCAACTTCACTCACCAGCACCTTGAAGATGCTTTCAAAGATGCGGGCTCCTGGTTTTAATTCTCATCACATCTATTGCAGTCCAGCTTTGCCTGGAATCTAGGCACTGCCAACGAGCACATCGTCTTCCCATCCAGTTTCCGGCGTCCTTTCTTACCATCCTTCCTTCCTCTGACACAGTACTGAGCATTTGCAGACCAGCTCTCTCTTTCTCTCTGTCCTCTGGGTGTTTTACCTTCATCAGAATTAAACTTGCCTTTTCAGACTTCCTGCTGACAGCTGAGCCAGCCCTGGCATCCACTCTGTTTACCCTGAGTTTTTAGATATGCATGGCTTTTCACTCCCAGAGCCAAAGCACCAGTGATTAGAGCTGAGCTTAATTAGACCAGATCTCTATCAGCATCTCCTCCCATATGCTTGGTGCTCAGGTACCTGCAGGCCCCTCACTTCCTCCAGCAACTCTCATGGAAGATAAATTACTTTCTTTTTTCTTCCCCTGCAAGACACTCGTTTTGGATGAGAGAGACTTTGTGGGGTAGTGAGAATGTTACTGAAAGTGGGGTTCGATTGCTTGCTGCTCTGAAGCTAATACTTGAGAGACAAAGTCGGTAAAAAGGAAAGTCTGCTTTATATTGGAGGCTGGCAGCCAGGGGAGAGGGCAGACTCGTGTCCAAAGGTGGATGATTCCCCCAGTGACAATTGGTGGGCAAGAACCTTTAAAGGGGAATTTCAGGGGTGTATGGGTGGAGGGAGGGGGCTACACGCAGAAACAGCACAGTCAGCTCTGATAGTCATCTTGAAAGGGATCAGCTTTTCCTATCATTGTGAAGCTGAATTCACCAAGCATTGGATTGTTCACCCTGCAATAGTCTGATCAACATTGTCTTGATTATTTTGAGTACAGTTAATCTTCAGTTCCAGGGTCGATTGGTTCCCAGTTCTTGGAACTGTGGCAGCCTACGTCATGGCTACAGTCTGGTATTCATGCGGTTAACTTCTTCCACCTGGTATGGGTTTCAGCATCTATAAGACATGTCAAAGGGTGGCTCAGAATATTATCTACAGCCCAAGAGGAGGAACTAATATACAGCCCCAGAGGAGGACTTTGCTTAATGACTAAACTACTATTATTTTGACTATTCACCTTTGCTTCTGCATTTTCTCACTTCTCTAATTAAACTTATTCTTGGGCTAAAGTTTCTCTACAGACAAAAGGTAGGCAAAGAACATGGCGGGAAGGACCACAGAGTCCTGTTCCGTTTCAAAAAGAGGCTGGGATACACATTTAGACAGATTTAAACCCCGTAACGTACAGCATCTAAGCTTGGTCAAGTTGCTTGACTTCTCCGAGCTTCCAATTCCTCATCAATAAAGTGAGAAGAAAATACTAGCTAGGTAGCATAAGACCCTCTGATGAAGGTTAGGTTAAAGTATGCCTGGTATTAGAGCCTAAAATGCAATCAAGCCTCACAAATAAATTCCTGTTTGTCAAAAGTACATACATACTGTACTTCAGGCATGGGGTTCCACCGAGATTACAGTGGTGAATACGGTCCTTGTCATCAAAGGTTTATCTCCCAGAGCGCTCCCTAAGAATAACTGTTGGAGATTGTTCACATGTCACTATGTATCCCTGGGGTGAAAAACTAATTTTAAAGATGGTCCCTGGGGCTTCCCTGGTGGCTCAGAGGTAAAGAATCCACCTGCCAGTGCAGGAGATGTGGGTTCAGTCTCTGATCCTGGAAGATCCCACATGCCAGGGAGCAACTAAGCCTATAAGCCCATGCAGGCTAGTCGCTCAGTGGCGTCCAACTCTTTGCGACCCCATGGACTGTTGCCGTCAGCCTCCTCTGTTCATGGGATTCTCCAGGCAAGAGTACTAGAGTGGTTAGCCATTCCCTTCTCCAGGGATTGAACCTGGGTCTCCTGCACTGCAGGCAGATTCTTTACCACCTGAGCCACCAGGGAAGCCCCAACTAAGTCCGCACACCACAACAATTGAGCCTCAGCTCTACAGCCTGGGCGCTACTGAAACCAGCACACACCAGAGTCCATGCTTCACAAGAGAATCCACCCCAGTGAGAGGCCAGGCACTGCACCTAGAGAGTAGCCCTAGCTTGCCACAACCAGAGAAAACTTCATGCAGCGACAAAGAGCCAACATAGTCACAAATTAATTAATTAAAGATGGTCCCAAATCTCCCGGTTTCTCAGCTGATCTTAGCACGTTCTGAAGCCCTTCCTCTCTCAGTACCACATTTCCAAAGACGCACTGGCACATTTCTATTGCAAAGAAAGAGTAACTTGAGCTAAACACTTCCTTAGTCTCTTCCTCAGCCATCTCAAGTCACATACACTTTGAAATTGGTGCACAGCCTTCAGTCTTCATATTCGTGTGTATCTTCCCCCTCCCAAATGATCCACTCAGGCTCAGGAATGAGGTTTCTGGCTCCTTCTGTACTGGACAGATCTATACGGGACATCACACTCCTTATCCCACCCTCAAGGTAGCTAATGATCAGACCAGTGATTAAGATCTCAACAAATCTGGAGAAATTGGATTTTCTCTCCTGGAAATTTGGAATTGGGACTTGAACTAAGACAGAACTTTGGAGGTCATACTGGAGAAAGTAGCAAAAGCATTTTTTTTCCTTCCTGCAGAGAGAGAAAAATTGATCAGATACACAGACAGAATCACAGAAAAGAGACCAGGGAGTTTTGCTGGTTCTTGATTCTTGCTAAAAGGCTCTGATTATCTTTCAACCATCCTGCCTCCCATCACATTTTGTTTTCTTATTCCAGTTCCAGTGGATTGTACCTGCAGCTAAGATGACTCCTCCAAAGTCCTGAGCCCTGTGTATAACTTAAGTATTCAGCTAGGAGCCCGTCCTCCAGGCATATCACTTTTCAACCATCCTGCCTCCCATCACATTTTGTTTTCTTATTCCAGTTCCAGTGGATTGTACCTGCAGCTAAGATGACTCCTCCAAAGTCCTGAGCCCTGTGTATAACTTAAGTATTCAGCTAGGAGCCTGTCCTCCAGGCATATCACTGGGTAGTCCCTCCATAGTCACCTATTCATCCATCAGACACTTGTCCAATGCTTTCTGTAAGCCTGTCTTGAATCAGGCTGGAGGAGAAGGGAATGACAGAGGATGAGATGGCTGGATGGCACCGACTCAATGGGCATGAGTCTGAGCAAGCTATGGGAGTTGGTGAAGGACAGGGAAGCCTGGAGTACTGCAGTCCATGGGGTTGCAAACAGTTGGACATACCTGAGCCACTGAACAACAATGCAGAGATGAATAACACCCATTATCAGACCTGAAGTCACCCTCACCGGGGACATGGGGAGAGAGCAAGCTTAAGCATCTGGGATCATGAGACGGCATGTAAAGTAGAAGACAATTCTAATCTCTACAGCTTGTTGTGTGCATGCGTGTATGCACGCTAAGTCATTCAGTCATGTCCAACCCTGTGACTCATGGACTATAGCCTGCCAGACTCCTCTGTCCATGGGATTCTCCAGGCAAGAATACTTGGGATACTCTAGGCAAGAAGTGGGTTGCCATGCTCTTCTCCAGGGGATCTTCCTGACCCAGGGATCGAACTTGAGTCTCTCATGCCTCTTGCATTGGCAGGTGGATTCTTTAGCACCACCTGGGAAGCCCCAAACTAATCTTGGTGAGACCCAGATGGGACTCGAACCCACAATCCCCAGCTCCAGATACTGATGCCTTATCCATTAGACCACTGGGTCACCACTCCTAGCTTCGGGAAATTACTTTTCCTCTCTAAGCCTCAGTTTTCCCATCTTTAAAATGGGCGTTGAAAGTATGGATTGCTGAGAAAATTCAACAAAAGAACCTATGCTCAGAACAGCATCTGATATATTTAAGAAGTGTTAGCTTGAGGGAGGGAGGAATACCTTTAGGCTCTTTGGTTCAATCTCTTGAAAGAAGGGTGCCTTGGTACCCTTGTTACAGATAAATAGGATGATTGATTTTTTTCTGACCAACATTTATCACATCTTAGACACTGTCACCACAGGAAGAAAATTGAGAATGATAACTGTAAGTTGACCAAGCAAAACTGCGTGGGAAACAGCATCGTAGCTCTCAGGACTGAAAACAGATAATGAGAAGGTGGCCAGGGCTCAGTTCGAAGGATTTCATGCCAGATCTCATTCTCAAGCTTGCACACAGTTTTAGGAAGAGAAATATTGGTCCAGTCACAGCCTGTGTCTGTGTAAGAAGGAAAAAGTAGGTGATGTAACCTAGTGAAATACTGGGAGTTTCAAAGATGGCCAAAACCTCCACTGCAAAGAGATGAGAAGAAACACAGCTTGAACCAAAGGTGGAAGGTTCTGGGCTCTGTAATGAGACTTCAGAGAACTGCAGGACACACCAGGGGACAGCTAGCAGCCTGGATGGGCAAAAAAAAAAAAAAATCCTGAATCCTAGAGCTGAAGCTGAGAAGCACCAAGAGAATCCATCAGGAGGCTGAGTAAGTCTGCGGAGGAAGAGAGAAGAGATGCGAAAATTCCTGCTGAGTTTCCTGAAGCCAGGAATACACATGACAACCTGCTGGAATTTGTTAACATGGCCTTTGGGGTAAAATTCAGAGAAATGAAATACCTTCATTCAGTATCATGTTAGTGATAATTCAGGATGGTATGGTTTGTGAATGAAAGGTTCCCAAGGTTGCCTCCTTGGGAAACTTTTGAAATCATAATAAATATTCTGGTTTTGCTTACTCTGGACATTTGTGGAGGTCACTTTATTTCCCAGGATGTAAAGATGAGGCATGGAGTTTCCCTGGTGGCTCAGATGGTAAAGAATCTCCCTGCAATGCAGGAGACCCAGGTTCAATCCCTGGGTTAGGAAGATCCCCTGGAGAAGGGAAAGGCAACCCACTCCAGTATTCTTGCCTGGGAAATCCCACAGACAGAGGCGCTTGAGTCTCACACTAAGCATGCACACGTGCAGTATTACTGACCCATCTGACAGATAAGGAATTTGGGTTCAGAGAGGTTAAATGACTAATTCAAGATCACACAGCATGAATCTATATTTGGAAAACCCAGTTTCCTTGCTTTCAAAACTCCCCTTCCAGTTGGGGTATCAAATGGCTGTTGAGCAGTTTTCTTCAGAATTTTCAGTTATAACCTCTTCCTTCGCGCTCTTTTTTTTTTTTTTTTGGTTTCTATTCTGGTTGAACAACCATATGACAAATTGCATATCTAATTAGGGCCGGTGAGATAAAGAGGTACATGGTGATCTTTGCAGGCAGCGTCTGGGGTTAGGCCTTGCCAACGTGATGAAACACCATCACTAATCAAGTTGACGAGGTCAGTCACACTCCTTCCCTTCATTCTTTTCATTCTTATTAGGATAATTTTACAGTTCCTGTGCTCGGCAATTGAACAATGATTACTTTGCTAAATACTACATGAGTTTTGACAAAACAAACCCCTGAGGAATCAAAATAAGTAATTTCTATTCAGCAGAAATCATTCCCGATTAGTCTGTGTGCCATATTATACAACCCAATTATCTCAATACCCAGACATGTATAATCAGTGAAGAGCACACCAATGCCAGCATCTCACGTGAGCTGGGGTTAGGCAGGCGGTGGGGTGGCAGCGTTTCCATGTAGGACCTGTTGATTTTTAGCCTGGGACCTCCAAGAAATGGGTTGTGGGGAGCACTCTCTGATTTGGGAATTAAGATTTCACATGCTGCACGGCAGGTCTAAAAACAAAGCCTGTCATGCTTCTCAGCTTCAGTGATGAACGAATGAATGAAGATGGTGTGTGGAAGCATCAATCAGGACCTGTAAGAAGGAGGATGTTGTTTGGTGGCTAAGTCGTGTCCAACTGTTTGTGACTCTGTGGACTATAGCCCGCCAGGCTCCTCTGTCCATGAGATTTTCCAGGCAAGAATGCTGGAGTGCATTGCCGTTCCCTTCTCCAGGGGATCTTTCTGTACAAGGGATGGAACCCACATCTCCTGCATTGGCAGGTGGGTTCTTTACCCCTGAGCCACCAGAGAAGCCCAGCAAGAGGGAGAGAAGACAGGGTTAATTAGGGCATCTGTGACTGTAAACCAGGCATGGAACTACATGCCTTACTCAGGTTGACATGTGTGAAATCCAACACAACCCCATGAGGCAGGGATTGTGTGCATCTCAGATCCCCAGAACCATACTGAACACAAGCGTAAGGACCAATGAAAGGGTTCTGAAGCCAAACATTAAATAAATAACCAAACATCTCTCCATGACATGTATGGAGCTGCAAATTCACCTAAAAAAGAATTTCAGCATTGCTAGGAGGGAGACAGAAGTGCCCTCAAACCCATGCCCCCATGCAATAGAAGTCCAGAGTATTAACCACTGGACCGCCAGGGAAGCTGATGCTGAAGCTGAAACTCCAATACTTTGGCCACCTGATGTGAAGAGCCAACACCCTGGAAAAGATCCTGATGCTGGGAAAGACTGAGGGTAGGAGGAGAAGGGGATGACAGAGGATGAGATGGTTGGGTGGCATCACCAACTCAACGGGCATGAGTCTGAGTAGACTCCAGGAGTTGGTGATGGACAGGGAGGCCTGGCATGCTGCAGTCCATGGGGTTGCAAAAAGTCAGACACAACTGAGTGACTGAACTGAACTGAACCAGGGAAGTCCCTGCACAGTCTTTACTCAGCCCTTCTTATGTGCCCATCCTAGAGACAGACACTATGGACACAGTGGTGAACAGAGACCACTCTCAAGCCTGCCTTTGTGGGGCCTCCAGGCTGTCAAGAGAGGTGTTGAATAATTGTATGGACACGTGTACATCTGCCATTGTGTGAGGTACCAAGAAGAATGAAACTCAGTAGGTTGGGGACTTGTAGGAAGCAGATATGCCCCAGCCAGAAAGATCAGGGAAGACTTTTCATGAGACTTGCTTGTGTGTGTGCAAGTGTACTCAGTCCTGTCTGACTCTTTGTGACCCTCTGACTGTAACCCACCAGGCTCCTTTGTCCATGGAATTTCCCAGGGAAGAATACTGGAGTGGGTTGCTATTTCTTCCTCCAGGGGGTCTTCCCAAACCAAGCATAGAAACCACATCTCCTGCCTTGCATCTCTACCTCATCAGGGAGTCACCAGACAGCATCTCCTAAAGCAAGAGTTCCAGAGAGCAGAGAGAGGTTAACTGGGTCACTGAGTGTGGAAGAAGGTACACATCAGTTACTTTCACTATGCTGTAAGGGCAGAGATGCAGAAATTAAAGCTTAGAGACTTTAGGTCATTTGTCCAAGATCACACAGCATGTAACAAGAAGCTCAGATCCAACCTCAGGTCTGGAGCCAGCAAGGGGTCAGTTTCAGGTTGTGGCCTCTTTCTGATGGATATTGCTTCTCTTTGGGGTCCCTTTAATAGCTGTCATTCGATGTTCAAAGTGAAAAAAAGAAAAAGAAAAAAGAAAAACAGAAGGATGAAAGTAATCAAGTCTTCACAGATGGTTCCTTAGACTTAAGGCTTCTACATGCCAGCATTACCTTTTGAGTCCACCCCCAGGAGTAGAAATAACAAGTCACCAAGTAATCTGTGCTCTGAGGGGGATTTATCCAGTGTTGTCTGTGCCAACATAGGACAAGCACAGAGTGCTCCATGAAAAAAAAATTGTTCAATAAATGTGGGGAAAACAGAGCAGTATATAGTCTTTGCAAAGTGCCTCAGCGAACCCTGACCTTCCAGAGGCCTTGGCTTTGAGTGTGCTTCTGAGCTTTGCCAGTTCTATTTTCTAAATAAAGGCTAAGGCCAAGTTTGAGCCCCTGGGTTATTTATTAGGCAAAGCAAGGCATTCAAGGTTCCAGTCAGTGAACAAAAAAACTGTAGTGAGGAGCTGTTCCTGATTAGATGTGCTCAAAGGAAGCCTTGTAAAACAGGAGCTTGGCGCTGTAATTGAACAAGAGGCTCCAAGCAGAGCCAAGACATTAGCAGTGAAGGAGAAAGGGCATTACACAGCCAACATTATCTTTGCAGAAAAAGGCTCTGAGATCCCACCTGCATTTATTTCACTTGTTTATTTATTTATCCCTATCTCAACCCCACAAAGATCTGAGTCCCTTAGAGCAATAACACAGACAAATGCAAATTTTTCTTAAATCAGTGTAAATATCACAGAAGGAGCAGGAAGGCAAGAAACAGTAAAGGACAGAGTTATATACAAGACATCCAGCAGAAGTTCTGTGCACTTGCTAGAAGTGGAGATTTGTTGGACTTTGAGCTTCCTGGCAGCCAAAGCAAAAAGGGAAACAGTTTTCAGGAAATGAAAATGTGGCTGCTTGGGTGGGGTGCACATTTCCCTGATTACTGAAGCCTGAGAGCAGTTTGGCCTTATGGGAACTCTGTTTTAGGACCTCAGCCACATCCCACAATAAATACATAAACTGGTTTAATTCTAGGCTTCACATCTTACGGTGAGGCTTCTGTCAAATAGAAATTCAGCACAAGCTGTGTGTGTGTGCTCATTCACTCAGTCCAGTCCCTTGGGACTGTAGCCTTCTGTGCATGGAATTTTCCAGAGGAGAATACTAGCATGGTTAGCCATTCCCTTCATGGGATCTTCCTAACCCAGAGATTGAACTCTCGCTTCTTGTGTCTCCTGTGTTACAGGCAGATCCTTTACCATTGTGTTACCTGGAGGGGCCAAAGGAAGACGTGCCAAACACAAAGCTCCCTGGTCCATCTTTAGTTAGAATTTAGATTTTATAATATAGAAAGCAAGCTTCTAAAACTGGGTCATGTAAAACGCTATTCAGAGAATCCATCCAGGTTAAAACTCATTTGGCCACTGACCTAGGACATTCATGCCACAGACACTGAGTAGTCCTCTACTGAAGATACCTGCTTATTTTGCACAGTGTGCTTAGTTGCTCAGTCATGTCCCACTCTTCTCGGCCCCATAGGCTGTAGCCCACCAGGCTCCTCTGTCCATGGCGATTCTCCAGGAAAGAATACTGGGATGGGTTGCCATGCCCTCCTCCAGAGGGAGCTTCCCTACCCAGGCATTGAACCCAGGTCTCTGCATTGCAGGCGAATTCTTCACCAACTGAGCTAGTGGGGAACACACACACACACATATAAGTACTAGGCCCTTTTTATTTACATCCCATGCTGCCCACTCAAGAGATGACTAGCCTAACAATAAAATGCTTCTTAAGAGTCTAGGGTCTACCATTAGTAACCTCTCTATAAGTGATTGTTATATGTATCACTATTTCATTTCACCCTTAATGGTACCTGTAAGATGAATGGTAGGCCACCCCTGCCACAGCTGGAAAAACTAAAAAGAGGGAAAGTTAAGATCACTGCCCAGCCACATCACCTGGAAGCAATAGAGCCCTAATTTCTCCATCTCCTGTGGTGCGGGCAGAACTGCCAATCACACTTCCTGAGTGTGTAAAACAGGCTGGCCAATCCTTAATCCCTCCCATAGTACTGTTATTGGCTCAGGGATGGGCACATGACCTATGCTGTCAATCAGACTCCCTCGGTTTGTAACACAGGCCAATCAATCCTTATCCCTCCCACAGCTGCTGTGATTGGCTCAGGGTTGGGCACATGACCCCAGCCAAGGCCAATCATTATCTTTGTCAGGGATAATAAAGGAAAGGCACTTCCTACTCAGTGGCTGCTGCAGCCATCTTCCCTCCCGTGGAGGGAAATGGAAATTTCCCATGGAAAGAATGATGTCAGGCTGACACAAGGAGATACGAGAAATATGAATCAGAGAGAGAGTCCCAACAACATATTTGAACCACGTTCACCCTTGGACTTCTCACACAAATCTCTACATTTCTTTTTGGCCAGTTTAATTTGAGCCTCTGTCACAGCTGTTACTGTCTTTAGTGACTACAGCGGCTGTAGTAGTCACACACATTGTGTGTGTGTGTGTGTGTGTGCGCGAGTGAGTGAAACAGATCTGAGACAGAGTCACACACACGAGTGGTGATAAAGCCCATTTGTCTAAATATCAGAACCAATAATTGAACTAGATTCAGAACCCAAGGAGAATAGTAATAAGGGTGGAGGGGGGAAAAATATTTAAAGCAGACAAATCCCCAAAGAACTCAGTTTAGCCTGGAAATGCTGACATAAGCTGAACCACAAAAGCACAAATAGCCCCACTATAATTAGTTTACCTTCCAGTTTTATCCGAATTCACCTCCTGAGGACTTCGAGCATTCTGAGCGGAATAAAGTCTCAACTACCGATGGCACCACCAAGTCCCCACAGACCTCATATTGACTTTGCTTCGTTCATTCTGAATAACCTCAGAGCGGCCTAGAAGACTGCTAACAGTCGCTTAGAATTCCTTCTGGGGCCCGGAGTCTGGATCCAGGTCTTGGGGGCGCCAGTCAGCAGGCGCTGAAACATTCCAGGAGCCAGGGTGTTTAATGAATGCAGAGCAGGGAGCTTCAGGGGCAGCTGTGAATGGAAGGAGGGAGAAGACGTGGGTACAAAGCAAGGCTGAATGCAATCTATTGCTGCTATTAAACGACATCCAGTGCCTGAATCCTTTGCTGATAGAAAGGCACCAAACTTGTATGCACTGACACATATACATTCACGTAAGTACACACAGACACACACACACACACACACACACACACACACACACCACAAAGAATGAAAAGGAAAAAGGAACTCCATGGCAAGCATCCACAATGCAGGTCTGATTGATTAGCTAGCAACCTCCAAAGCCAGTGATGCCAGCAACCCTAGTTTCTGAAAGCTCTCAGCTTCTCTTTCAGGAAAAAGAAGAAAGGAAAGACGGGAGTGCTCGCTCTCCTTTGTCTTTGAAATGGTTACGGCATAAAATGATAGGGAGATAAGGAAACGTGCTAGTCATAAGTGACAGCCCAGGGGAGCTGAAGAAGAGTGGGTGTGTCCCCAGCCATCAGTGCAAATGGCACCCAGTGGAGCTGGGCAGGGCTGTGTGTGGAGGGTCTCGACAAGAGAAGAGTCAAGATGTTCTGTCTGTCCATTACGCAGTTGCTCCCAATGTTATTCCCAATGCAGCTTTCCTCGTGTGTTTTGTTTATTTTCTTTTACGTTTTGGCCACAACTCATGGCATGCCAGATCTTAGTCCCCTGACCAGGGATCAAATCCATACCCTCTGCAGTGGCAGCGCAGAGTCCAACACTGGACCGCCCAGGAATTCCCTCCTTACAGGTGCTTGTAAAAAATTCCTGTCTCATTGCCCCAGTATCTTCATCTGTAACAGAGTGTTGGACCAGAAACCATCTAAAGAATTATCTAACTCCAAGAACTTGTCCATTATATCTTTGAGATGGGAAAGATCTATAAAGGTCAACCGGTCCACAATCATGTATTTCACGCTCTCAAGATTAGTGTAGTTCATTGGTTAAGGATGCAGACTTTGGTGTCAGACAGAACTGAGATAGGGCCACACCTCTTCCAGTCCCTAGCTCTAGGTAATTAAATGAACCATCCCTTTGTATTTCCTTGTCTGTAAAGTGGGGTGATAGTAGAATCCCAGATCATAGAGCTATTGTGAACATTTCATAAAATAAAGCACATAAAGCTGAGAGCTCACTGCAGGCCCATGATTAGCATTTTTTTAATGTGGCAGTTGTGAGTACACTCTCTTTCATAGGAAGTGATATGGGTCCCCCAGCTGGTCAGGAAATAGAAGGGGGAGAATGTCTCCCACTTTAGCGTTTCTTATGCTCATCATTGTCACAGAGCAATGGCAAACAAGAGGGAAATAAAATATCTTCAATGCTGCTGCTGCTAACTCACTTCAGTCGTGCCCGACGCTGTGCAACCCCATAGACAGCAACTCACCAGGCTCCTCTGTCCCTGGGATTCTCCAGGCAAGAACACTGGAGTGGGTTGCCATTTCCTTCTCCAGTGCATGAAAGTGAAAAGTGAAAGTGAAGTCACTCAATCCTGTCTGACTCCTAGCGACCCCACAGACTGCAACCTACCAGGCTCCTCCACCCATGGGACTTTCCAGGCAAGAGTACTGGAGTGGGTTGCCATTGCCTCTTCCATGTCTTTGATGGAAGAAGTGAAATGGCACTGCCTTCATCTCCATCCTCACCCCTGCAGCTCCACAGTGCTGGCCTTGGGACCTAAAAGAATAAATTCAGAATATATAGCTGAATTTGCAGGGCTCTGAGAATTCCCTGGGTCCTCAGAAACTTTTCCTATTAAAAGGAAAGAGCTGAAATGTCACCATGAGGAGTGCCACCATCTGGGTAAAGACTCTGATCTCCACGAAAAGCCAGATATCCATGGGAGAAGAGTTGACTTACTAGGAATGAAAAACAACCAAATAGCAGATTTTGATTGAAGAAGGAAAACTGTGAAATATTAGAGACAGGAAATAAGTAACACATCACCAAAAGGTGAGAATAAGAGGTAGGAATTTCAGCTTTGCCCAACTTTCCCTTTGCTAAGGACAGATACAGGGTTGAAAAGTGAAAGTTGTTCAGTCATGTCTGACTTTTTGCCTCTCCATGGACTCCATGGAATTCTCCAGGCCAGAATACTGGAATGGGTAGCCTTTCTCTTCTCCAGGGGATCTTCTCAACCCAGGGATCAAACCCACGTTTCCTACATTGCAGGTGGATTCTTTACCAACTGAGCCACCAGGGAAGCCCAAGAATACTGGAATGGGTAGCCTAGCCCTTCTCCAGCAGATCTTTTTGACCCAGGAATCAAATGGGGTCTCCTGCAATGCAGGTGGATTCTTTACTACTGAGCTCTCAGGGAAGCCTGGTATAGCGTTGAAGAGAATACATATTAGCATTCATGTTTTGTTTTGTTTTTTTCTTTTTGGTCTTGAGTTGAAATTCAGTGAAATTTCTGAGAATTTAGAGAAACCTAATCCCGTCTGCCTGAATAAGCCAAGTCATAGAAAGAGTTAAAGATCAGTCTGAGGTCACATAGCAAGTTAGATAGAAGACTTCCCCTCCTAATGCTCAATCCTGGGTTCTCTGCATTAAATCATACCATCCCCTAACACCATCCTTCTCATAAAGAAGCAAAGAGACAAGATAGGTAATTCAAATCCTCTAGTGTTGGCGGAGAGTTTGGACTTCAGAGCTATTCCCAAGAGCCCCCAACCCTGTAAAAACAGTTCTAAGGACATAGGCAACGCTTCCATCAATGGGTCCTATGACACGAAGGTGGAGATTGCAAATTCAAGTCCTGATGGCTATGTGATCTTAGCCTCATTATTGTTGTTGATGTTTAGTCACCCAGTCATGTCTGACTCTTTTGTGACCCCATAGACTAGCCTGCCAGGCTCCTCTGTCCATAGGATTTCCCATTCAAGAATACTGAAGTGGGTTGCCATTTCCTTCTCCAGGGGATCTTCCTGACTCCAGGGATCAAACTCGTGTCTCCTGCATTGGCAGGCCAGGTTCTTCACTACTGAGCTACCAGGGAAGCCCTTAGCCTCATTATTAAACCTCAACTCCTTCAATTGAGAAATAGCAGTAACATTCCTCCTTGTATCCTAGAATTTTTAGAAGATTCATGGGATGCAACGTGAGAAATATTCTGTCACCTCTGATGTGCTAGATCAGTGTTTCTCCTTTTTGTTTTCCCAAAATCACTTTAGATCTGATTCTTGACCTTAGAGTAAGCCCACATTCAACACCCGCTATTACCTTTTTTCAATTTTCCCCAATATCCAGTGCTCCAAAGTTCTGATTAAATGAGGAGACCCACACCTAAATGTATTCAACAAATCTATTTATTTTCATTTCTATTCTGCACGATGCGTACCAGGCTGCAAGTATCTTCCCAATCATATCTTGTGAAGAATACCTGAAGGTACCTTTCTGATTGACTTTCTCAATCTATATGCAGATTTGTGCTAAGCCAGTAAATAATTTGTAACAATTTGCATTGAGTTTATGGTTTCTCTAATCCAACCCTGATCATTTGTAAATTGTTTCTATTCATGTGCAGATCAACTGTAATAAGATTGCTAATAAAAGAGTGGTTAATAAAATTTATAATGGGAAGACAAAGCATAATTTAGAGGCGGGTATTTTTTACATAAGGGCTTTTCCAGGCTGTAGGCGAAAATAGATTAATGAAATTCTGTTTTGATTTTACATTCTAAAGAGTACTTCATGGGGAAATGTGGTCTTGAATCCTATTTCTTCTTCCTAGCCTTGACTGCTGGTCTTGAGTGATAGGGTTTTCTCACATCTTAAAGAACTTTTCTAATAAGGGCTCAACTCCTCAGCGACTTCGTGTTAGTGGTTGGAAGGATGAGTGGTTTGTACGTATGCATCTACTCATCTCAGGAAACACTGTTTGGGTATCCACTGTGTTGCAGATACCATAACAGGTCATGAAATATCAATGGGAGCAAACCAGGGCTATTCCATCATAAACTGGCAGACTGCTGACAATCAAGACTTTATATGTATTGTTTGCCATCAGGTCTTTGCTGTCTAGGAAAATACCCAGTACCTAGTTACATGACCAACAAAGGTTCATGGAATAAATAAATCAACATTCAGAAAATCATGGCATCCAGACCCATCATTTCATGGCAAATAGGTGGGGAAACAATGAAAACAGTGAGAGATTTTATTTTTCTGGGCTCCAAAATTACTGCAGATGGTGACTATAGCCATGAAATTAAAAGACGCTTGCTCCTTGGAAGAAAAGCTAATGACCAACCTAGACAGCATATTAAAAAGCAGAGACATTACTTTGCCGACTAAGGTCCATCTAGTCAAAGCTATGGTTTATCAAGTAGTCATGTATGGATATGAGAGTTGGACTACAAAGAAAGCTGAGTGCAGAAGAATTGATGCTTTTGAACTGTGGTGTTGGAGAAGACTCTTGAGAGTCCCTTGGACTGCAATGAGATCCAACCAGTCCATCCTAAAGGAAGTCAGTCCTGAATATTCATTAGAAGGATTGACGCTGATGCTGAAACTCCAGTACTTTGGCCACCTCATACAAAGAACTGATTCATTTGAAAAGACCCTGATGCTGGAAAAGATTGAAGATGGGAGAAGGGAATGATGAAGGATGAGATGGTTGGATGGCATCACCAATGTGATGTACATGAGTTTGAGTAGGCTCTGGGAGTTGGTGATGGACAGTGAAGCCTGGTGAGCTGCAGTCCATGGAGTCACAAAGAGTCGGACATGATTGAGCAACTGAACTGAACTATAAAACAGGGTGTTGGAGGATGAGATGGCTGAATGGCATCACCAATGCAATGGACTTGAACTTGAGCAAACTCCAGGAGATAGTGAGGGACAGAGGGCCTGGTGTGCTGCAGTCCATGGGGTTGCAAAGAGTCGGCACAACTGGGTGACTAAACAGCTGCAACTGGAAATATCAGGCAATAAATCATGCTAAGGCTATCCATCCTCATCCCATTTGCCCATTGCTCTAGGACTTTTGGAAGGAAGGCAAACTCCATTTGGTTGAAAGAATCATAAAATATTTTATTAGTCACACAATATGTGTCAGAGTATGGGAATCAGGTAAAACCCATACCCAATGTGACCAAAAAAGGTTTTCTTCAAGATTTCTGAACTCTCTTAACTGCTACAGCATCCCTGGAAAACTGATGCTGTGGTTTTTATTTGCAAATGAGAAAAATCACAATTCATGGAAGTTGAACAACCTTCTAAGGTCACAAGTAGAAAGTGGCATGTCTGTCTTAAACTGGAGCCCATGTTTGTCAAGAGCCTTTTTCTTGAGGTGTGTTTAAGAGGATAGAGAAAGAGAAAGAGAAGGAAGCCCAGACATATTATTTTAACAGAGATTTCTCCACGTGGATGGAAACATGATAAGGGTGCAAGATGCTCTCTTCCCAAAAAAAGACTCTTCTGCTATTTGTTCTTGTTGTTGTTTAGTCACCAGGTAATGTCTGACTCTTTGGAAACCCTATGGACTTTAGCTCCCCAGCCTCCTCTGTCCATGGGATTTCCCAGGCTAGAATACTGGAAAGCAATAGTCATTCAGTCATGTGCAGTTCTTTGCAATGCCATGAACTATAGCCCAATAGGCTCCTCTGTCCATGGAATTCTCCAGGCAAGTATACTAGAGTAGGTTTCCATGCCCTTCTCCAGGGGAATCTTCCCAAACCAGGGATTGAACCTGGGTCTCCTGAATTACAGGCAGATTCTTTACCATCTGAGCCATCAGGGAAGCCCCCTTCTGCTATATTTTGAACATATTTCTTCTTTTTTTAAACTTTTTATTTTATGTTGGAGTATAGACAATTAACAGTGTTGTGATAACTTCAGATGATCAGTGAAGGGATGCAGCCACACATTACAGGGGACTGGAATGCTAAAGTAGGAAGTCAAGAAACACCTGGAGTAACAGGCAAATTTGGCCTTGGAATGCGGAATGAAGCAGGGCAAAGACTAATAGAGTTTTGCCAAGAAAACGCACTGGTCGTAGCAAACACCCTCTTCCAACAACACAAGAGAAGACTCTACATGGACATCACCAGATGGTCACACCAAAATCAGACTGATTATATTCTTTGCAGGCAAAGATGGAAAAGCTCTATACAGTCAACAAAAACAAGACCAGGAGCTGACTGTGGCTCAGATCATGAACTCCTTATTACCAAATTCAGACTTAAATTGAAGAAAGTAGGGAAAACCGCTAGAGCATTCAGGTATGACCTAAATCAAATCCCTTATTATAGTGGATTATACAGTGGAAGGGCCTAGATTTGATAGATAGAGTGCCTGATGAACTATGGAATGACGTTCATGACATTGTACGGGAGACAAGGATCAAGACCATCCCCATGGAAAAGAAATGCAAAAAAAGCAAAAGGGCTGTCTGGGGAGGCCTTACAAATAGCTGTGAAAAGAAGAGAAGTGAAAAGCAAAGGAGAAAAGGAAAGATATAAGCATCTGAATGCAGAGTTCCAAAGAATAGCAAGAAGAGATAAGAAAGCCTTCTTCAGCGATCAATGCAAAGAAATAGAGGAAAACAACAGAATGGGAAAGAGATCTCTGCAAGAAAATTCATGCAAAGATGGGCTCGATAAAGGACAGAAATGGTATAGACCTAACAGAAGCAGAAGATATTAAGAAGAGGTGGCAAGAATACACGGAAGAACTGTACAAAAAAGATCTTCAAGACCCAGATAATCATGATGATGTGATCACTAATCTAGAGCCAGACATCTTAGAATGTGAAGTCAAGTGGG
>SJYC01099912.1:0-37060 GCA_006408675.1 Madoqua kirkii
GATGGTGGGATGGCATTACTGACTCGATACACATGAGCTTGGGTGAACTCTGGGAGTTGGTGATGGACAGGGAGGCCTGGCATGCTGTTATTCATGGGGTTGCAAAGAGGCGGAAACAACTGCACAACTGAATTGAACTGAACTGAAGAGGAAGTTTGAGTTTTTTAAAAAGAGCATGGAAACATCAAGTGCCATTTAAGTTAGTGTTAATTGGTAGTTCTTAGTAGAATATAGAAATTAAAATTAATAAAATTTCACTTCATTCAAACCTCAAAATTAAAAAAAAATTGTATTTTTTATAATATTTTCATGCATAGTGGGAAATGAGAATCTGAGCAATCTGTTAAAAAAATTATCCTCACTTCAAAACATTAAAATTAACACATAAGTTAGAGCAGGTGACAATTCTTGCCCAAAACCAATAGGAGGCTAATTATAAGTTTTGCTACTGGCTTCCCTGGTGGCTCAGAGGTTAAAACGTCTGCCTCCAATGTGGGAGACCCAATAGTAGAATATAGAAATTAAAATTAATAAAATTTCACTTCATTCAAACCTCAAAATTAAAAAAAAATTGTATTTTTTATAATATTTTCATGCATAGTGGGAAATGAGAATCTGAGCAATCTGTTAAAAAAATTATCCTCACTTCAAAACATTAAAATTAACACATAAGTTAGAGCAGGTGACAATTCTTGCCCAAAACCAATAGGAGGCTAATTATAAGTTTTGCTACTGGCTTCCCTGGTGGCTCAGAGGTTAAAACGTCTTCCTCCAATGTGGGAGACCCACGGTTCCATACCTGGGTTGGGAAGATCCCCTGGAGAAGGAAATGGCAACCCACTCCAGTATTCTTGCCTGGAGAATCCCATGGACGGAGAAGCCTAGTAGGTTACAGTCCATGGGGTCGCAAAGAGTCAGACACGACTGAGCGACTTCACCTCTTTACCTCACCTCACCTTATTATGAGAAGTTGTTCCATTCCTGTTATGGATGTTATGTAATGTACATATTGTTATCTAATATTTAAAATACACATGAATTAGGAACACATCTCACTCTAAAGGTTTTGAATAAAAGGCTGTGAACTTGTGAAAGCAGTGATTACAATACAGTGTTTCTGATTCTGATATTCTTTCTGTTACAATAGGCTATCTCCCACCCAAAAATTCAACAAACCTTACAATTGAAATTGCATTTATTTCAGTTCAGTTCAGTCATTCATTCATGTCCGATGCTTTGCAACCCTGTGCACCACACCAGGCCTCCCTGTCCATCACCAACTCCCGGAGTTTACCCAAACTCATCTCCATCGACACAATGATGCCATCCAGCCATCTCATACTCCATTGTCTCTTCTCCTTCTGCCCCCAATCCCTTCCCCAGTATCAGGCTCTTTTCCAATGAGTCATCTCTTTGCATCAGGTGGCCAAAGTACTGGATTTTCAGCCTCAGCATTAAGTCCTTCCAATGAACATCCAGGACTGGTCTCCTTTAGGATGGACTGGTTGGATCTCCTTGCAATCCAAGGGACTCTCAAGAGTCTTCCCCAACACCACAGTTCAAAAGCATCAATTCTTTGGCTCTCAGCTTTCTTCATAGTCTGACTCTCACATCCATACATGACCACTGGAAAAACCATAGCCTTGACTAGATGGACCTTTTTTGGCAAAGTAATGTCTGTGCTTTTTAATATGCTATCGAGGTTGGTCTTAACTTTCCTTCCAAGAGAAGCATCTTTTAATTTCATGGCTGCAATCACCATTTGCTGTAGCCATAGTAATTTATTCTCCAAGATCTATTCCATCCCAAGTGATTAGTCTAAGTTATTAATAGTGATCTCTTTCTCACTCTCTTTGCAAATACCTGGCTTTGGAATAGCAATGAAACTATTTCTTTCCAATCAAAGCTGGCAAAGTACACTAGTTGTCTTCTGGGAAAATATTTTTTTGTCCCAAAGTAAGAGACAGAAAAGTCCATTTGGTCAAAGCCATGATTTTTCCAGTAGTCATGTATGGATGTGAGTTGGACCATAAAGAATGCTGAGCACTGAAGAATTGATGCCTTTGAACTGTGGTGCTGGAGAAGATTTTTGAGAGCTCCTTGAACAGCAAGGAAATCAAACCAGTCAATCCTAAGAGAAATCAACCCTGAATATTAATTGGAAGTACTGATGCTGAAGCTGAAGCTCCAATACTTTGGCCACCCGATGCAAAGGGTTGACCATTTGGAAAAGACCCTGATGTTGGAAAGATTGAGGGCAAGAAGAGAAGTGGGTGTTAGTGGATGAGATGGTTGCATGACATCACTGACTCAGTAGATGTTTGTTTGAGCAAACTCTGGGAGATAGTGAAGGACAGGGAAGCCTGGTGTGCTGCAGTCCATGGGGTTGCAGAGTAGGACACAACATAGAGACTGAGAAACAACAAAAAGACACAAGAAAGAGACAACTCATGATTTTTTCTTACTTGAAAATTGTTAATCCATATATGATGTCTATATCTGATTAACAATTTGAAAGAAGAGTAGGCTTAATGAATGCCAAAACCTAGCAATAAAGATGGTAGAGCTGAGAAATGAAGTCTGTGTCTTCGATGGTATCATTGTTTCATCAGTTGAGCCGGCTTTGGATCAGAGCCACACACTTGAACTTCCTATCAAGTGATACAATAGGTTATTACATTTTAAGTCAAATTGATTTATACTTTTTGCTCACTTATAAGTAAAATCATTTAAACTCATAGAGTTATTTTAATAACTATCATCATCTATCTATCCTTGTCTATATATTTTACTTTTCCTCCACACCAAATGGGATCATGTGTAGTTGACTATTGGTCAAAAGTCATAATATGCTTGTACATTGGAAAAATATAATTTCAATTCAATTTCATGTTTTGATTTTTCCCTATTGGCATACTTAGATGAATATGTCAGATTTAAAGAAGTAAATTACTGGAATTTGTGACTACAAGAAAAATGTAAGTTGTTTTAGGTCATGTACAAGTTAATTCCCTGGCAAAAAATCAAAACAATTGAGCTCTTTTAAGGGTATGATTACTTCATATTAGTATAACAAATGTTTTGATAAAGATGAGCATTAAGTGCTTATAAAATATCTGAACACATTACATGTCAATTTTTAAAAAGATAGTTTTAGTAGCATATACTTCAGGGCTTACCAAAATTGATGCAGTCATTTCTACAAGGACGGAAAATTCCAATGGCTCAAGGACCAAGTAAATTATATACCAATGAACTGGCCTGATGACAACAAAGAGATTATAAAGCCCATTTAAAAGGATCAACTTCCAAGTCATTTCAGCAGATACTCATTTTCCCAAAGACTTCCCGTAGACCATTGCTTTGGGGAACTCCAATTAGTTACACTATCTATTACACCATTCTGAAATCATTATCTATGTAATTTTGAAATTTGCCAGGTGAGTACCTTTGCCCAAATAGGTATTTTTAAGTGTGACACAGTAAAGTATTAATAGGTGTTAGTGGTTTGCATACAAGGGCAGTTTCTTACAAAGTTTCTTTTCAGAACCTCACCACCAAGATATGAGTCAGCCATACTAGCCAGGTGGAGAGGTGTACATACAGCAAAGCCAATAGGCCCAGTCAATGGCCTCAGTTCAGCTTCTAGATTCCCTGTAGATGACTCCTTGCCTCTCATCTTACATTATATATAAGAATAAGCACCTATTCAACTACAGGGCTTCCCAAGTGGTACTAGTGGTAAAGAACTGGCCTGCCAATACAGGTAGACATAAGAGATGCAGGTTTAATCCCTGGGTTGGGAGACTTCTGGAGAGGGCCCTGTGACCCACTCCAGTATTCTTGCCTAGAAAATTCCATGGGCAGGGAAGCCTGGCGGGGTACAGTCCATAGGGTGGCAAAGAGTTGAACATGACTGAAGTGACTTAGCACACACACAGAAAACTATCATGGATGAGACTGGAGGCATATCATCAAACAGAATTATAGGATATGATAATGGTTGTGCTTATTCATTAAACATTGAGTCGGTTTATTAGATTGTTGCTGTTCAGTTGCTCAGTCGTGTCTGACTCTGTGACCCCATGGACTGTAGCACACCAGGCTTCCCTGTCCTTTACCATCTCCCAGAGCTTGCTCAAACTCATGTCTATTGAATCGGTGCTGCCATCCAACCATCTGATCCTCTGTCATTCCCTTCTCCTCCTGCCTTCACTCTTTCCCAGAATCAGCATTTTCCTAATAAGTCAGTTCTTCACATCAGGTGACCAAAGTTCTGGAGCTTCATCTTCAGTATCAGTCCTTCCAGTGAATATTCAGGACTGATTTTCTTTAGGATTGACTGGTTTGATCACTTTGCTGTCCAAGGGACTCCCAAGAGTCTTCTCCAACACCAAAGTTCAAAAGCATAAATTCTTTGGCGCTCAGTCTTCTTTATGATCCAACTCTCATATCTGTACATGACTACTGGAAAAACAATAGCTTTGATTATTCAGGCCTTTGTCTCTGCTTTTTAATATGCAGTCTAGCTTTGTCATAGTTTTTCTTCCCAGGAGCAAGTGTCTTTTAATCTCATGGCTGCGTCAACATCTGCAGTGATTCCGGAGCCCAAGTAAATAAAATCTGTCACTGTTTCCATTCTTTCCCCATCTATTTGCCACGAAGTGATGGGACTGGATGCCATGATCTTAGTGTTCTTAATGCTGAGTTTTATATCAGCCTTTTTCCTCTCCTTGTTTTTATTAGATAGAAAGAAATAATGGAGACACTCCACAGATTCAGCTTTTATGTAGCCTCTTAATTTTGAAAAAGTTACTTTATTCTCAAGATATAGATGATAAGTAGCATAAATTTGTGACCTTTAATCTAGTTCAAACTTTACATTTTACTGAAGAAACTGATTTCCAGTAGATCAAATGGTAATGGTAGAATCAGTTCATAGTGTTAGTTTCAATAAACATGAGAGTGCTCACAGATGTCAGGTAATAGATGCATTCACAAGCCAGCTTCAGATTGGTCTTTCAAGCAACTGATGAAGGAAACAATGTAAACAGTTATTTTGCCTATAATATATACCATACCAAACCATTTATAGTGTTCTTCTCATTACCCAATTCTATCTACTTAAGACAGTGATTTGCTCAGTTTGTTGTATAATAAGTAAGAAGTGGAAAGATGGCAGGTGGAACACTGGAGTCAGGCTTAGAGTTAAAAGACCACTTAAAAACTGTTTGACTGAAATTTTTTAAAGAAGATTTACATTTAGCTTAATTTAGAATCCATCTCTTCTACTTCACAAGGTATATCTTATGTTCCTTGAATACCAAAATCTTCTACATATGTACAGTGTCTTCAGGAAAAAATTCTGTTCAGAATACCAACTCTAAAGCTTACCCTAGAATCTTCCATATGTATGCTTCATTTTCAACATCCTTTTGTCAACTAAATGTAAACAATTCTACATTCTTCTCCTCTTCACTGGATCATGAGCAATGGTTTAGAATAGCCTGAAAGTCAAAAATTTTTATTTTTTTGTTAAAGCTTCTGTTATGAGACACAAAAGGAGATTAAAGCACAGCCCTGTCAATCTGCAGAAAAAGAACATTTGCTCATGTCTGGTTACTCTCTTTTAAGAGTATGGAACTTGGCAATAAAATCAGCAGAAGTAACTGGCATAGGCACAGGACTGGCAGGGATTTGGCAGCCCCTGTGGAGAGGCTGTCTACAGATGACATAACAATAACCACAGGACCTGCATGTGGACTGGTTTCACTGGAGAAACTAATGAAGTCATAAGAGTAAAGTTTAAGCTTTCAAAATGTATGCACTTGCTTACTCAGTAACATGAAGAGGAGGGTGGTTAGATGCAAGTTATTTGGTAAAATGTTTAGAGATATGTAATTGAAGGCACATAATATGAGAAAGGAAAAAAAAATTTCAGAAAAAAACTCCATTCTATTTATTTATAAAATTGATCACAGAGAGAATGTTTCTCTTCCTATTGCCTGCTCCCATCTCTGTAGATTACTAGATGTGTATGGTGATCATAGGTCTTTTATTCTTTGCTTTAATATTTGCCTCAGACATTTTTAATGGTATCTCTTCTTTAAATTTCTTTCATATTTTGTTATATTATTTACATAAGGCTTATTTGGAATCAGCTATGAATATTTAGATGTGAAAATTTCAGACCAGGGCCTCTGGCCACCATATACACTTCTGTCCAAAATAGATCTCCTCCTCTATAACATGAAGTCTACCATACAGATAGTAACAGGGAAGTGCCTCACTAGAACCAGTGCATTTGTATGCTACAGAGCAAGGTACAGAACTAACTTTTGTTCTGAGGCCCTACTTATATCACTATATTTTATTTATGTAAGGGTTAACACTTATGCTTTCCAACACCCTGTGAATAATAAGTAACGTAACATGTAAAAAGTGACTTATTAATTTTCTAAGTTACATTTAGTTACTTTTAAATTTGGCACAAGCTGTGAGAATTTTAATGTAACCACATTTACCTTTCAATGTTTGGCCTGCTCTATCCTGGTAACTCCAGAGAAGTCAATGGCACCCCACTCCAGTACTCTTGCCTGGAAAATGCCATGGGCGGAGGAGCCTGGTAGGCTGCAGCCCATGAGGTCAGGAAGAGTCGGACATAACTGAACGACTTCACTTTCACTTTTCACTTATATGCTTTGGAGAAGGAAATGGCAACCCACTCCAGTGTTCTTGCCTGGAGAATCCCAGGGACAGGGGAGCCTCGTAAGCTGCCGTCTATGGGGTCATACAGAGTCGGACACGACTGAAGCGACTTAGTAGCAACAGCAGCAGCATCCTGGTAACTCACTTCTCAACTGAAATGACATATACAGAGAGTAGTGCAGCATGACTGAATAGGGTTTATTAAAAGAAGGTGTAGGTACTCTGTCACTTGAAAACCAATTCATGAAATTTGCCATGTTATCAGAAATAAAACAAAGAAAAATATATGAGATAATAGATTCAGCAAGAGATTTGAGAAAATTAAAATTGGTTTATAATAAAGTCTCTTTTTTAAATTTAATGCTTTATTCTATTTTACAGTACTGTATTGGTTTTGCCATACATTATTAAAATGCTACATTATTACTATTATTATATTTTTCCATTGGAAAGCCAGCTAAATCTGTTGTGATCCTGGGGGGCTCTGAAGTAACCTTGGTGGAATTAGGATGCAAGGAATTCAACTGGGTAAATGGTTCTGGAGTCCATGATGCACTGGGGTCTGAGCTAGGCACTGGGGAGCCATATATGAAGAAAATGTGGCTCCTGCACTAGAAAATAAAAAGCAGTACACAGGGCTTTCCTTGTGGTCCAGTGTTTAAGAATCCACCTGCCAATGCAGGGAACATGGGTTCAACCCCTGGTCCAGGAACATCCCACATGCTGTGGGGCAACCAAGCTCCTGTGTCACTACTACTGAACCTGTCCCCTAGAGACCATGCTCTGCAACAAGAGAAGCCACCGTAATGAGAGGCTTGCAAACTGCAACTAAAGAGGAGCCCCGACTCACTGCCACTAGAGGATCCTATACAGCAATGAAGACCCAGTGCAGCCAAAAAAGTAAATAATACATAAATAATTTTTTTCTTTTTTTTATTTAAAAACCAGTACACAGACCCAGCTGCCACACTTAAAATTATGTCCAAGGCACAGAAGTAGCCCAGGGAGTAATTAAGCCTGCTCGGGAGTGTTCTGTAAAGACATCCTAGAAGCATGATATTGGAAAGGGGTTTTGAAAGATGAATAGGAGTTTGACAAGGTGAGCAATATGTGGGAAAATGTGAGGCGAGGTGACAGCAGGTGAAAATCCATGTCTGTCAGAAAGCACATCCGATGTGTATCAAGCTTTCCAGCATGAATGTGGGATTGTGGCAAGAAATTGTAGGCAGAGATAATCAGAGACAAGAACATGAAGGGCTCTGGATGTCATGATAAGGAGTTTGGACATCCTGCAAACCACGGAAAAATAAGGCTGTGTGTCACCTCCAGATTTCTCCACTTAGTTCCTTGACTTGTCAATTTTGCCAACCCTTCCTTGCTACACCAGGTCACACTTTCATTCATCACACTTTAATTGGACATTTTCTGCATGTCAGGTCGAGTGCCATTCACTGGGAAGGCTTCAAAAATAAGTAAGCCCAATTCTCCGTCCTGGAAAATGCTCAAAGTTGAGTAGGAATGACATATAATCACAATGCAGCCCGAGAGGTCTCATGATACAGATAATATTGCAGGAACAGAGAGGAGAAAGCCTAGACATGTTTAAAAAATAGGGGCAAGATAAAGTGACACTCTCATGGAATCTTGAAGCATGAGCTCTGCATCAGTTGGAAAACAAACAGCAAGGGTAACTTTCAAGGTTTAGAACTTATTAACTGTACAGAAACATGAAACAGTTCAGGCTGGCTGAAATTATTGACTGTGAGTGTGAAAGAACACTCTCTGTTTATTGGGGTAGATCATCTCTCCCAGAATCCACAGGTTCCTGTAAGATCCCACTGGCCAGAATTGAGTCACATGTTCACCCCTAAACCAATCATTGTTAAAGGATAATGAGATTACCGTGATTGGCTGAGATTCCATCATAGATCATCCACTAGGAATGGAAGCCCTCTTCCCCTGAACCCATGCCTGCCTAGACTTAAACCAAATGGAATTCTCTTAACAGAGAGGGAGGGTGATTATCAGGTAGGCAGCCAAGGGTCTCTACCATAGGGAATAGAAGACATCCCCACAGGGGAATCCAGATGGAGTTTTGAAGACCCAGAACTGCTGCCTGAAGATTGTCAACAATTTGTTTTTGTGTTGTTTTATTTTTCTTTTCTATTGGGGTACAGTTGATAACAATGTTCATTTCAGGTATGTAGAAAAGCGATTGACTTATATACATATATGTATCTATTCTTTTTCCAATTCTTATCCTATTTAGGTTACTACAGGATATTGAGCAGAGTTCTTTGTGCTATACAGTAGGTCCTTGTTGGTTATCTATCTTAAACATAGCAGTGTGTACATGTCCACCTCAAACTCCCAATCCATCCCTCTTCTCCACCCTTTCCCCCTGGTAACCATAAGTTCATTCCCTAAGTCTGTGAGTCTGTGTCACTGATGAAGTTCACCAATGTCTTGAAGTTAGGGAAGGGAGTGTGTGCTTCAGCCGCTTCAGTTGTGTCTGACTCTTTACAACCCTATAGACTGCAACCCGCCAGGCTTCTAGGTCCACGGGATTTTTCCAGCAAGAATAATGGAGTGGGTTGCCATTCCTCCTCCAGAGGATCTCTCCAGTCCAGGGATCAAACCTCCATCTGCTATGTCTCCTGCATTGCAGGTAGATTCTTTACCACTAAGCTACGGGGGAAACCCAGAGAAGGGAAATACCGGCAAAGAAGTCTGAGAATGAATAGCTAATGAAGTAGGGGAAAAGTGAACATGTGCTGGAGTCATGGAGCTGCAGAGATGAGGCAGTGTTTAGAAGAAAGGATGTAAGCAGGTCAATCACAACAAGGTAAAGATAACTTTCAGAGGCAGGAAGTTCAGGACATTTCTCTCTTCCAAGAGGAGTAGGCAGAGGGAACAAAAATAGTCGAAGACCTTGGGAGTCAATTCTAAGTGTGGAGACACACGGCTGAAAATGCTTCCAATCACAACACAGGGTGACAGTGGCCTCCCTGTAAAGCTGGCTCCAACTGGAGATGAGTCCGAGGAACTTCTGTCCCAGAAGATCTGGTGGCAGTGATCAACTTCTCAGAGAACGCTTCTTTGGGAGTGGAGAGTTCTTTATCTTTCCAGAGCAGAAAGAAGGCAATCTCTTCTGGCAGTAAGGAGACAGGATTACGATGGATTCCTCTCCCGCCACATCAGAATGAAACTAAAATCTGTCAGCCAACCCGCTGAACAATCAGTCTTCCGTCTTTATGAGTCTAGCTATGACATTATTTGCAGGAGTCTTTCAGTAAGTGAAAGGGAGGTCAGCCGGGGAAAATATAGGCACAGAGTCTTCCAAGTTCTAGGGACTCGGAACATGTGTCTGGGCTTGGGAGGCACCATCTTGGACAGACTGACAAACAGAGGGAAGCACAGTACCCACCACCAATCCTAGGCAAGACTAGTACCAACTGCATCCTTCCATCCCCCATTGCTAGAGCCAATGTGTTTCCTTTTGTGCTTGTGTTGGCTGGTTAGTGGTTTTCTGCCTCTCATTTCAAGATAGCCTAGTCTGTTACACTCTCTGACTTACTCTTTCTGAGGCCTGCTTGGTTATTTCATTTACAGGATGGAAACAATTAGCATCAGTCCTACTCATCTCATAAGGTGGACATGAAACT
Source organism: Madoqua kirkii (assembly GCA_006408675.1). Taxonomy (NCBI): domain Eukaryota; kingdom Metazoa; phylum Chordata; class Mammalia; order Artiodactyla; family Bovidae; genus Madoqua; species Madoqua kirkii. The sequence continues at coordinate 10,374 of SJYC01099912.1, forward strand.
GTTTTTGCAAAATACGTTCTAAGGATTTAAGTCATTCCTGGATACCTGGCCCTCATTATGAGGAGGGTTGCAGAGCTCTGCACCCAGCAAAGCCTGCTCTCCCTTCAATGATCCTGACTTCTGTAAATGGGCCACCTGGTTGCTCTGACTGAAAATCATGGAGTCATTGTTGATGCCTTTCTTCCCAAATTCCGCATACAATCCCTTGTGCATACTCAGTTGCTCAGTCATGTCCGACTCTTTGCAACTCCATGGACTGTGGCCCACTAGACTCCTCTGTTCATGGGATTTCACTGCAGTGGGTTGCCATTTCCTACTCCAGAGGATCTTCCTGACTCAGGGGATCTTCCTGCATCTCTTGCATTCACAGGTGGATTCTTCACCATCTGAGCCTCCAGGGAAGCCCTGGTCCTACCCAAACATGGGAGGGACTATAGGTTGGATGTGAATATGTAGGTGAGCAAACTGTGTGTCCCAGGTCAGAAGGAAACAGACAAAATGTGTGTATAATTGAGTGATTTTGCTAGAATAGCCACATAACTAAAGTTAGGCAAGGGGCAGGCAGACATCAGAGATATTGAGGGTTCAATTATAGATGACAAAAATAAATCAACTATTGCAATAAAGCGAATCACATGAATTCATCAGTTTCCCAGTGCATTTAAACGTTATGTTCATACTATACTGTAGTCTATTATGTGTGTGATAGCATACATACATACTTAAATTTTAAAATACCTTATTGCTAAAAAATATTAACCACCATCTGAGCCTTCAGCTAGTTGCACTGTTTTCCATAGTAACATCAAAGATCACTGATTGCAGATCACTATAACAAATATAATTTTAAAAGCTGAAAATACTGAGAGAATTACCAAAATATGACACAGAGACATGAAATAAGCAAATGCTGTTGGGAAAATGGTGACAATAGACTTGTTCAAGGCAGAGTTGGCACAAACCATCAATTCGTAACAAATAAAAACCAGCAAACAAAAACGCAGTATCTCAGAAGTGCAGTAAAACGAGGTGTGCCTGTTAAGTCATTTATAGCTATTGCGATTGTTTCCACGGTTTTACTTGTTTCATAAAAAAGATTGCTAGAGTCTTTTTTAAATCAATTCTTGTTGAAATATGCTTGCTGTGCCTTGTGTTATGGCTCACAGTCTAGAACACGGACTCAAGCAGTTGTAGTCCACAGGCTTAGTTGCCCTGTGACACGTGGAATCTTCTCAGGCCAGGGATCGAACCCATGTCCCCTGCATTGGCAGGCAGATTCTTATCCACTGTACCACCCAGGAAGTCTGTGAGCACATTTTTAATGAGAACCCACCTCTGAAAGCCATGGGGACTTGAGGGCTTGCTTGTCACCACAGCACAACCTACCTTATCCTGACTGATGCATTTCCTCCATAAGTATTTTACAAGGATACCAATAGTTTCCACCTTGATTTCTAAACTTCCAGGTTATCTTCCAAACCTGGAAGCTGTGACAGAGATTTCTGTAGTGTGATCACATCATTCTCTCTTTCCTAATTCAGGCATCCACAAACTTTGACTGTCAAGAGCCAGACAGTAAATATCTCAGGTTTTGCCAGCCATATGGTCTCTGCCACAACAACTCGACTCTGCTGCTGTAGCAAAAGCTGCCACAGACAATAAATAAACAAACGTGAGTGGGCTTGTGCCAGCAAACTTTATTTATGAACACGGAAATTTGAATTGCATATCATCTTCATGTGTCACGAAATATTATTCTTCTTTGGACTTGTTCCAACACATAAAACACGTGAAGACCATTCACCAACATGTGAATCATCTGAAAATGGGCAGTATGCATTGGGCCTTCAGGCTGCAATTTGCTGACCTAACTGAAGGCTCCTAAGTCCTGAGCATGGTGTTGAAAGCCATTCAGTCGCACCCCAATGGTTTTGTCTCACATGTGTGTGCGCGCACACACACAAACACACACACACACTCTAAACTCCAGTCTTGAAGTTAACATCATTCTTTGAACCCACCTTGTTCTTGCTTGCCTCTAGAATTCAGCATGTGCTGGTCTTCCTCCTATGAATGCCCTTTCTCTCCTCCCAAACCAAGCAAGCTTTGACTAATCCATCAGGTTTGAGTTAAAATATCACATTCTCTCTCTCTCTCTCTCTCTCTCTCTCTCTCTCTCTCTGATTTATTTTTGACTATGCTAGGTCTTCATTGCTGCACATGAACTTCCTCTAGTTGCAGCCAGCAGGGGCTACTGGCTAGTTTTAGTGTGAGGTCTTCTCATTGCATTGGCTTCTCTTGTTGTGGAGCAGTTTCTAGGGTGACGAACTTGTGTCCCCTACATTGGCAAGCAGATTCTTAACCACTGGACCACAGGAAAGTCTCAACATTTTTATTTTGTAGTTGAAGTATAGTTGATTTACAGTGCTTCAGATATACAGCAAAGTGATTCAGTTTCACATATATATACATATTCTTTTTCAGATTCATTTCCATTATGGGACAGGAGAGGCTTCCCAGGTGGCTCAGTGCTAAAGAATCTGCCTGCCTGCAATGCAGGAAACACAGGTTCAGTCTTTGGGTTGGGAAGATCCCCTGGAGAAGGATTTCTATTCTAGGCATTATAGGTTATGACTAGATATTGAATATAGTTCCCAGTGCTATACAGTAGGTCCTTGCTGTTTATCTGTTTTATATATAGTGAAGTGAAAGAGTTAGTCATGTCCAACTCTTTGTGACCCCTTGGACTACAGCCCACCAGGCTCCTCTGTCCATGGAATTCTCCAGGCAAGAATACTGGAGTGTGTAGCCACTCCCTTCTCCAGGGGATCTTCCTGACCCAGGGATCAAATCCAAGTCTCCCACATTGCAGGCAGATTCTTTACTGTCTGAGCCACAGGGAAGCTCTTTATATATAGTAGTATGTATCTGATGATCCCAAATTCTCAGAGGCACACAGAATATGAGCAAGTAAATTGGCCTCTGGCATGGGGAAAGGTTTTATGAAGAATGTGATATTACAGGGACTTCACTGGTAGTTCAGAGGCTAAGATTCTAGGCTCCCAGTGCAAGGGGCCTGGGTTTGATTCCTGGCCAGGGAACTGGATCCCACATGCTGCAACCAAAGATTCCACATGCCACAACTAAGACCTGGCACAGTCAAATAATTAAATAAATATTTAAAGACAAATCAGATATTCAGTTCAGTTGCTCAGTCATCTCCAATTCTTTGCAACACCATGGACTGCAGCACACCAGGCTTTCCTGTCCACCACCAACTCCTGGAGTTTACTCAAACTCATGTTCATTAGGTCAGTGATGTGATCCAATCATCTCATCTTCTGTCATCCCTCCTTCTCCTCCTGCCTTCAATCTTTCACAGCATCGGAGTCTTTTCCAATGACACAGTTCTTCTCATCAAGTGGCCAAAGTATTGGAGCTTCAGCTTCAGCCTCAGTCCTTCCAATGCATATTCAGGACTGATTTCCTTTAGGATGGATTGGTTGGATCTCTTTGCAGTCCAAGAGACTCTCAAGAGTCTTCTCCAACACCACAGTTCAAAAGCATCAGTAGCTTCAGTGCTCAGCTTTCCTTATAGTTCAACTCTCACATTCATACATGACTAGTGGAAAAACCATAGCTTTGACAAGATGGACCTTTGTTGGCAAGGTAATGTCTCTGCCTTTTAACATGCTGTCTAGGTTGGTCATAACTTTTCTTTCAAGGAGCAAGCATCTTTTAATTTCATGGCTGCAGTCACCATCTGCAGTGATTTTGGAGCCCCCCAAAATAAAATCTGTCACTATTTCCATTGTTTCCCCATCTATTTGCCATGAAGTGATAGGACCAGATAGATGCCATGATCTTCGTTTTCTGAATGCTAAGCTTTAAGCCAACTTTTTCACTCTCCACTTTCACTTTTATCAAGAGGCTCTTTAGTTCCTCTTCATTTTCTGCCATAAGGGTGGTGTCATCTGCATATCTGAGGTTATAGGTATTTCTTCTGGCAATTTTGATTCCAGCTTGTGCTTCATCCAGCCCAGAGTTTCTCACAAGGTACTCTGCATATAAGTTAAATAAGTAAGATGACAATATACAGCCTTGACCATACTCCCTTCCCAATTTGAAACCAGTCTGTTGTTCCATGTCCAGTTCTAACTGTTGCTTCCTGACCTGCATAAAGATTTCTCAAGAGGCAGGTCAGGTGGTCTAGTATTCCCATCTCTTTCAGAATTTTCCAGTTTGTTGTGATCCACACAGTCAAAGGCTTTGGCATAAAAAACACATTTATGGTTACCAAAAAGGAAAAGGGAGGGATAAGTTGGGAATTTGGGATCAACAGATACTCACTACCATAAGTAAATCCGATGATCTATAACGTGATGTAACATCACATTCTTCATAAAAGCTTTCCCCAGGCCAGAGGCCAATCTAGTAGCTCTCATTCTGTGTTCCTCTATGTGCCTTTGCATGTGCCCTTATGGTAGAAATCAGTAACTCTAATATTCTGCAGCAGGACTTCTCAACCTGAGCACCACTGGCATTTGGGGCCAAATAATTCTTTGTTGCGAGCACTGTCCTATACACTGTAGGATGTTAGAAGCCACCTAGGCCTCTCCTCAGGGGCTTCCCTGATGGCTCAGTGGTAAAGAATCAACTTGCCAAGCAGGAGACATGGGTCCAATCCTTGGGTCAGGAAGGTCCCCTAGAGGAGGAAATGGCAACCCACTCCAGTATTTTTGCCTGGGAAATCCCATGGACAGAGGAGCCTGGTGGGCTACAGTCCACAGGGTAACAAAGAGTCAGACATGACTTAACAACTAAACAACAAAGCCTCTACCCACAAGATAACACACCCCCCTAGGTGTATCGGTCAAAAATGTCTCCATATATTGCCACATTCCCTTTTGCCCACCTCCTCCTCCACTGAGAACCACTGCCCTAAATATTTACTTGGGCATTTAAACTCAGTCCCTTGAGAACAAAGGCTAAATATTCTTCCTTATACCCATAAGTCCCAAGCACCTAGGCTGGCATTTAGCAGACCTTTAGTAAATATTCGATGCCTGGAAAAATGAGTAAGACATTGAAAATCATGGATTCCATTAGCATTGATCTGAATAATCTTTTAAAAGATGTAATTCGAGTCATTCTCCGTTTTTTTTTCTTTACCTTTGCAAAAAGAGGCAGTTTTGTAAAATCTGAGCCTCATAAACGGATTTTCTAGCACATGTATTGTTTTATTTATGCTGCTCTCACAAGTGCAATTAACACTGCATCTGTTTTACTAACAATTCCCTTTGTTTTATGTAGTGCTTTATATTTCTCAGAATGTGCACAGGCCTGGGCTTTTCACAATCTGCAAGTGGAGAAAGCTGCATATGGGTTAAGGGAGGAAGACAACGAAAAATCTTCTAGAGCCATTTCCCTGTTCTCTAGCATGTCCCAGGCTAAATGTGCTCATTTGTTTACACATCCCATTTCACTTCCTGTAGATCAGAGGAGACAAGAAGAGATAATGCTCTCCAATGAGAGCTTTGTATTTGGGAGCCTGAGGAATTTTCCCTTTAGTGATGTTTGGATGGGTCCTCCCGGAGTATCTTTCCTTTTCACAGTCAAACGTGCTTAAGTAACATCCACTTTACACCCAGTTGTACACGGTTGGATCTAGAGCTTGTCATACTGAGTGAAGTAAATCAGGCAGAGAAGGAGAAATGTCATGACTTTGGGAAAGTCATGTACACGCTGCTATATTTAAAACGGATAATCATGAAGACCTATTTATTGTATGGCACATGGAACTCTGCTCAGTGTTATGCACCAGCCTGGATGGGAGGGGGATTTGGGGGAAAATGCACGAGTGCTAAGTTACTTCAGTTCAGTCCAGTTCAGCCACTCAGTTGTATCCAACTCCCTGCAACCCCATGAATTGCAGCACGCCAGGCCTCCCTGTCCACCAACCCTCGGAGTTCACCCAAACCCATGTCCATCCAGTTGGCGATGCCATCCAGCCATCTCATCCTCTGTCGTCCCCTTCTCCTCCTGCCCCCAATCCTTCCTAACATCAGAGTCTTCTCCAATGAGTCAACTGTTCGCATGAGGTGGCCAAAGTACTGGAGTTTCAGCCTTAGCATCATTCCTTCCAAATAAATCCCAGGGCTGATCTCCTTCAGAATGGGCTGGTTGAATCTCCTTGCAGTCCCAGGGACTCTCAAGAGTCTTCTCCAGCACCACAGTTCAAAAGCATCAATTCTTCAGCACTCAGCCTTCTTCACAGTCCAACTCTCACATCCATACATGACCACTGGAACAACTGTAGCCTTGACTAGATGGACCTTTGTTGGCAGAGTAATGTCTCTGCTTTTTAATATGCTGTCTAGGTTGGTAATAACTTTCTTTCTGAGGAGTAAGTGTCTTTTAATTTCATGGCTGCAATCACCATCTGTCATGTCCAACTCCTTGCAACCTATGGACTATGGCCTGCCAGGCTCCTCTGTCCATGGGATTCTCCAGGCAAAAACACTGGAGTGGGTTGCCATGTCCTCCTCCAGGGGATCGTCCCAACCCAGGAACTGAACCCAGGACTCCTGTGTCTCCTGCACTGCAGGCGGATTCTTTACCACTGAGCCACCAGGGGAAGAATCGACATGGATATGTATGACTGAGTCCCTTCACCATCTACCTGAAACTACTGCAGCACTGTTAATTGGCTATAGCCCAATACAAAATGTTTCTAGTGCTAAAAAAAAAAAAAAAAATCAGTGTTTGATAGGAAAAAAAGTCTTATTTAACTGATCAAAAATAAATAATAAGACGTGATACAAATGAATTTATTGACAAAACAGAAACAGACTCACAGACTTAGAGAACAAACATGATCACTGGGGGATAGAAGGCAGGTAGGGATTGTTAGGGAGTTTGGGATGGACAGGTACACATTGCCATATTTGAAATGGATAACCAACAAGGACCTACCATGTAGAACAGGGCACTCTGCTCAATGTCATATGGCAGCCTGGATGGGAGGGGAGGTTGGGGGAAAATGAACACATATATGTATGTATATATATGTGTGTACATGTATATGTATAGCTGTGTATGTATAGCTGAGTCCCTTTGCTGTCCACCTGAAACTGTCACAACATTGTTAATCGGCTATACCTGGATACAAAAGGAAAGGTTAAAACAAAACCCGCTAGTCAGGGTGCATCCAGTGCTCACGAGTTCTAAGGCCCATTTGACCAAAGAAGATCAGGCTTCAAGATGTAAGTACGTTCCAGTCCTTTACTGTTTCCTCCCTTCTTCCCAGACGGGTCAAATGTACACCAGAACAGATCCCATTCTCCGGGTATTAAGGAGGATAGGTGACTAGTGAGTTTTCCCTTTAGAACAGTTAGGATGATAACATTTTAAGAGGGATGGAGAACAGCGCACAGGTGAGCAGCAGGAACAGCTGAGCCAGGCCACCTGGACTGCCATCCTGACCTGCCCCTCCCAGTTGGGGGACCTTGGATGTGCTTATTTTTTGTTGTTTTTGTTTTTCTAATGCATTTTATTGAAGTACACTTGATTTACAATGTTGTGTTATACAGCAAAGTGATTCAGTTATATATATATATACATATATATATATACATCCTTTATATATATGTACACATTCTGTATATACACACACACATTCTTCTTATATTCTTTTCCATCATAGTTTGACCGTAGAATATTGAATATTGTTTTCTGTGCTATATAGTAGGACCTTGTTGTTGATCCTTTCTATATATAGGTTTTTTAATGTATTTTATTGAAGTACAGTTGATTTATGATGTGTTTTCTGCTGTACAGCAAAGCAATTCAGTTTTATATATATATATATAAAATACACATTCTTTATATATATGTACCATTCTGTACACACACGCACACACACACACATATAGGGATTGTTAGGGAGTTTGGGATGGACAGGTACACATTGCCATATTTGAAATGGATAACCAACAAGGACCTACCATGTAGAACAGGGCACTCTGCTCAATGTCATATGGCAGCCTGGATGGGAGGGGAGGTTGGGGGAAAATGAACACATATATGTATGTATATATATGTGTGTACATGTATATGTATAGCTGTGTATGTATAGCTGAGTCCCTTTGCTGTCCACCTGAAACTGTCACAACATTGTTAATCGGCTATACCTGGATACAAAAGGAAAGGTTAAAACAAAACCCGCTAGTCAGGGTGCATCCAGTGCTCACGAGTTCTAAGGCCCATTTGACCAAAGAAGATCAGGCTTCAAGATGTAAGTACGTTCCAGTCCTTTACTGTTTCCTCCCTTCTTCCCAGACGGGTCAAATGTACACCAGAACAGATCCCATTCTCCGGGTATTAAGGAGGATAGGTGACTAGTGAGTTTTCCCTTTAGAACAGTTAGGATGATAACATTTTAAGAGGGATGGAGAACAGCGCACAGGTGAGCAGCAGGAACAGCTGAGCCAGGCCACCTGGACTGCCATCCTGACCTGCCCCTCCCAGTTGGGGGACCTTGGATGTGCTTATTTTTTGTTGTTTTTGTTTTTCTAATGCATTTTATTGAAGTACACTTGATTTACAATGTTGTGTTATACAGCAAAGTGATTCAGTTATATATATATATGCATATATATATATATACATCCTTTATATATATGTATACATTCTGTATATACACACACATACATTCTTCTCATATTCTTTTCCATCATAGTTTGACCATAGAATATTGAATACTGTTTTCTGTGCTATATAGTAGGACCTTGTTGTTGATCCTTTCTATATATAGGTTTTTTAATGTATTTTATTGAAGTACAGTTGATTTATGATGTGTTTTCTGCTGTACAGCAAAGCAATTCAGTTTTATATATATATATATAAAATACACATTCTTTATATATATGTACCATTCTGTACACACACGCACACACACACACATTCTTTCTATATTCTTTTCCATCATGTTTTAACCACAGAATATTGAATGCTACTCTCCGTGCTATACAGTAGGACCTTGCTGTTGATGCATTCTATGTATAATAGTTGGCATCTGCTAACCCCAGATACCCAGTCCATCCCTCCCCCACCGCCTCTCCCCTTGGCAACCACAAATCTGTTTTCTACTGGACATACTTTCTGACCTATTCATAGACGGTTTCCTCTTTGGCAAAGAAGAATGAAAGTAGCACTCGCATGCTAGGATTGTAATAAAGATTACAAGAAGGATACATAAAAAGCACTTAGCAAATGCATGGTAAACACACAATAAATGCTATTTATTATTCATAGGATTCCATGAAAACAGTCAATTAATGTTAGCTATTATTATACCAGGAGTTGAAATTGTTCTTTGGAGATCCTATGGTTCACATCTTCCCTTTAAAAGATATTAGCCCTTAATTCCTATCCCAAGGGGAAAAAAATTTTTTTTGAATGCCCAGAGATGCTGTAACAATCATCTTAACAGAAAAGGGAAGGAAGATAAAGTTGAACTTTCTTGTTTTGAGGACCTGCAATGTGCCAAGCTTTCTGCTTTAGATGTACATTGTTCCATCAGAGAATGTAAACTGAGTGAAGTCAGGGGCTTTGCCTGATCCAGATGATAAAATGTGATAACACAATGAATGGAAATCACAGGATATTGGGGAGAATAAAAAGTGGATCCCAGGCCTTGCAGTCTCACTACGGGATACATGTCTGGAGAAAAACATGGTCTGAAAGGATACATCACTGAAGGACCGTTTACAATAGCCAAGACCTGGAAGCAACCTAAATACCCATTGACAGAGGGATGGATAAAGAAGATATGGTACATATATATAATGGAATATTGTTGCTGTTGTTATTTAGTCACTAAGTCATGCTCAACTCTTTGAAATCCCATGGACAGTAGCCCACCAGGCTCCTCTGTTCATAGGATTTCCCAGGTAAGAATACTGGAGTGGATTGCCATTTCCTTCTTTGGGGAAATCTTCCCAACCCAGGGATTGAACCCTCCTCTTCTGCACTAGCAGGCAGATTCTTTACTGCTGAACCACCAGGGAAGCCCACAATGGACTATTACTCAGCCATTAAAAAGAATAAAATCATGCCATTTGCAGCAACATGGATGGACCTAGAGATTGTTGTACTGAGTGAACTAAGTCATCCCTTATCAGCAGAATCTAAAAAGAAGTTACACAAATGAACTTATCTACAAAACAAACACAGATTCACAGACTTAGAGAATGAACTTATCACCCAGGGAGAAGGATGGGAGGAAGGGATAATTAGGGAGTTTGGAATGGACATATATACATTAATGTATTTTGAATGGGCAGCCAACAGGGACCTGCTGTATAGCACAGGGAACTCAACTCAATGTTACATGGCAGCCTGGATGGGAGGGAGCTTTGGGGGAGAATGGATGGATACTTGTAGATGTATGGCCGAGTCCCTTCGCTGTGCACCTGAAACTATCACGACATTGTTAGTCAGCTATACTCCAATACAAAATTAAAAGTTAAGAAATAAATAAATAAAATCTGGCTCCCAGGGGTGAAGCCCTCACAGAGATGGCTACTGAGTCGAGTCTTAAAGAAAAAAGTAGGTGAGAGAAAAAAGGATTGTGTGCACACTCTACCCTATTTTGCCTCTTTTTTTTTTTTTCCATGCCTGAGTCACCAAACCCTCCCTCTTCCCATACCCTGGGGTAATATTTGTGCAGGGCACAAACATTGACATCAGAGATCATTTTTCATGGTCTTTTTCTCTGCACTGAGGGGGGAATATATTTTTTGCAAGCCTTAACGAAAACTTCATTCCAAGCCTTGATAAAGCATTACTCATTCTTCTATGAGTAACCTGTTTGGATGACCCTCCCCTAGAGATGAAGCCATGTCTGGATACAATGATTGCCATCTTCTAAATTTAACCGACCGAGTAGATGCATTACTTGCGAGCAAGACAGATCCTTTCCCTTCCTCACTTGGAGAAGTGAGATGTTTATGACCTGTTTATAAAAGTCTGCATAAAATATAGCTTCAGAGTCATATCTATGAGTAGGCTACCTGGAGTCAAGTGTGTCTTTTAAAATATGAGGCATCACTTGCAAGAATGCTTTCTTGGTCTCCTTCCCCCCAACCTTTGGCCCCCCTCGAATCCATAAATAACATAAATAACAACGTGAGGTGATGGCTTGACCACTACTTCCATCGTGCCCTCACCTGTACGGGATGTCCTCCCTGGTGGATTTTTGTTAAGAAACAAAATACAACTTTTATTGAGATCAATAAAAGATTAAGGTGACAAAGTGATTTATTGACTATAGAGGAGGCTCATTTTTCCCTCACAGCTGCAATAGCTACCAGAAAGGATTTTTGTTGCTGTTGTTGTTGTTGTTATTTTACCCTGGGTCTTTAGGAAAGTTGAGAGAAGCCAAGGCTCATTTATCAAATCAAAAGACAATGATTAAAAACTATAAGGAAACAGACAAAGAACACACACATGAGCCAAAGTTGGCCTTTCATGGGTTCCTTTGCTGAAATACCAGGTTAGAGAGGATGAATAGAGAGGAAGTACATGGGTGTGATGCAGACTGAAGCTCAGCTGGGTGAGAGGAGTAGTGGGTCAGAAGCAAAGAAAAAGTACACAGTGGGAGGCAAGCCACTAGACCAAAAGCACGGAATCTGTTGTTAACCGTGGCTGGGTGCAACCTGGAGATCTGGAAAGAGCATGATCTCAGGAAGGGACGACCACCCCTGACGCTTCATTTGAACCAGACTCCAGATATGCAAGGACTTCAGTGTTCTGCCCCTAAGACACTTTCCCATGCTGTTCCTCCTGCTGGCAACATCCCAACATCCAGCCCCCTTCCTTTCTTGAAAACCCATGTACTCATCCTTCAAAGCAAACTGAAATACCTCCTCTTCTGCTCTAATCCCTCCCAAACGGAATGAGTCTCTCTCTATAATGTCTGATGAGGATAAATGCCAGAAACCCTCATGCACGTGACCCCCTACTATCCACCAGCCATCACACAGAGCCTTACACATGCTAAAGATGTTCAGGCAGCCAAGGAACTGTGGGAGTTTCTTTTTAGGCCTACATTCCCTGAGCCTCACACATGCTTGGTATTTAGTAAATACCTTTTTAACAAATGAATATATGATTTAATTAAATCCTCAGAACAATCCAGAAGGGACAGATATTATTGTCCCCATTTTTGTTGTTGTTCAGTTGCTAAGTGTCCGACTCTTGTGACCCCATGGACTGCAGGACACCAAGCTTCCCTGTCCTTCACTGTTTCCCAAGTTTGCTCAAACTCACGTCCATTGAGTTGGTGATGCCATCCAACCATCTTATCCTCTGTCACCCCTTCTCCTCCTGCCCTCAATCTTTCTCATCGTCAGGGTCTTTTCCAATGAGTTGGCTCTTTGAATTAGGTGGCCAAAATATTGTAGCTTCAGTTTCAGCATCAGTCCTTCCAGTGAATATTCGGGGTTGATTTCCTTTAGGATGGACTGGTTTGATCCTCATTTTGCAGAAAGGGAAACTAACATCCAGAACTTAAGCATGGCTGACATTTCACATCTCTCTCTTCTGTCTCTTGCTACAGGAAGTAACTCTACTAACCACACTCCACCCCATCCCCAGAATCCAATAGCGCAAGGGCAGGAAAAATAAGCTCTGAGACCATAGACAAAGTCAAAATTAGAGATGTTTATAGTACAGAAGATAATCCCGACTTCAGGGCTACTTTTAAAGAAAATTAGGTCTAACACTACTCTTAACAGAAAAGCATCCTATGATGTTCTCTGCCATCTCTGAGACTTACGGCACCTTCTTAAGGTGGAAAACAGGGTGGGGAGTTAGGGACAGGCTTCCAGTTTAACGGTCTTCATGAACTCTCCATTAACCATATAATGAATTGATTTTTTGACTTATTGAAGTATTGTTGGTTTACAATATTGTGTTAATTTCTGCTGCACAGCAAAGTGATTTAGCTATACTATACAGATACATATTTTTATATATTGTTCTTTTTATTATTTTTCCATTATGATTAATGACAGGATACTGAATACAGTTCCCTGTGCTCTGCAGTAGGCCCTTGCTCTTTATCCGTTCTGTTTATCACACTTTGCTTCTGCTGATCTCAAACTCCCAATCCATCCTTCCCCTCACTCCCCCTCCACCACTGGCACCCACAAGTCTTCCCCACCTCTGTGAGTCTGTTTCATAGGTAAGTTCATTTGTGCCATCTTTTAGATTGTGCATATGAGTGATATCATATGGCAAGATGTTCTCATGTATCCAATGAGTCAGTTTTAAATTCTGGCACTAAGAAACCCAAGGAGTTCCCAGGTGGTCCAGTGGTTAAGACATCACACTTCTATTGCAAGGGGCCACTTGGGTCTTGCAAGAGGAATTTTGGCTTTTACTTTGGGTGAAATGGGGGCCGTGAAGGGCTTGGAGAACAGAAGTGATGTGACCAGACTTAATGCTTTAGTATCAGTGGTCACTGTGGCTTCTGTGTGGAGAATGGTCAGGGAACTAGATCCCACATGAAAAAAAAATAGAAAAACATAAACCCAGTAGCATTGCTATTTTCTGGATCAGCATTCCTATGAACACCACTCTAGAGAACACTGAGTTTGCCAAGCATTGATTTTTTTTCTTTAAATAATCAACACAATTTCACTTCTAGGAATCTATCCCACAGATATAGTAGCATTTGTGAGAAATGATGTAATCACTGCATTATTTATTGTAGTCATGTCTGCAAGAGCAAAGTTTTGGAAACTACCCAGAAGTCCATCACTAGGGGACTATGAAAAAATATATGCATGCTCAGACAATTACATAATAGGCAGGCATTTAAAGAGATGAAAGTGATTCTTCATGTCCTGCTGTGAGAGGACTGGCAAGATATTAAGCAGAGAAGCATGAAAACACTCTATATATGATGATACAACAGATCTAGATACATAGGTAAATGTCAAGGTAGAGATGACAGAGTCAGGGATACAGATAAGGATAAGGCTGAAGCGAGACAGAGACACACAGACACACAGAGGGATGTTTGTGTAGAATATCTCTGGAAGGATTCAGGATATAGGATAATCAGCCATCACAGTTGCTTCCAAGGAGTGAAAAATGCATGTCTAAAGAGCACTGGTAGGGAAGAAAGTTTTCCCTCCTGTATCCTTTGAATTCTCTGCTGCATACATCTGTTGCCATATACATGTCACTCAGCAAAGACAAACTAAGTGCCTATTATGTGCCAAGTACATGGAAATAATCAACAGACAGTAATCCCTAAGCCTTGCTAGCACAGAGATAGAAAATAAACACAACAAATAAATATGTCATCACATGTGCCAGTCACATGTGCTAAGGAGAAGAAAAGTAAACAAAAGTGTTAAAGAGGAGTTGAAACTTGAGGGCCAGTTACTGTTGAGTAGAGAAAGAGAGGAGGGAGACAGTCTGGTCAGTGTAGGGGGAGGCAGTCTGTTCAGGAAAAGCTGGGACCACGGTGTGATGGATCATGTTCCAGGGATGTCTGAGGATGAGCGAGACTCACGTGGCTGGAGTGAGCCGAGGCGGGGCAATGGCTACTGAGGTCAGAAGGGTGACCATGGGTCAGACCGCTTGGGTCTTGCAAGAGGAATTTTGGCTTTTACTTTGGGTGAAATGGGGGCCGTGAAGGGCTTGGAGGACAGAAGTGATGTGACCAGACTTAGTGCTTTAGTATCAGTGGTCGCTGTGGCTTCTGTGTGGAGAATGGACAATAAGGGGGTGGAGGGGATACCAGAACCACGATGACTAGTTCAACAGCTATTGCAATACCCAGAGGAAGGAGGACGATGGTGCCCAGCAAGGGGGTGGCTGTGGGGGGAGAGGAGTTCTTGGATTCTGGATGTATATTTTTTTTATTTTTATTGGAGAATAGTTTTGGGCTTCCCTAGTGGCTCAGACAGTAAAAAATCTGCCTGCAATGCAGGAGACTCAAGGTTCAATCCCTGGATCGGGAAGATTCCTTGGAGAATGATATGGCAACCTACTCCAACATTTTTGCCTAAAGAATTCCATGGACAGAGGAGTGTGGCAGGCTACACTCCATGGCGTTACAAAGAGTCAAACACAACTGAGTTACTAACAAGCATAGTTGCTTTACAATGTGGTGTTAGTTTTTGCTGTACAGCAAAATGAATCAGCCAGACATATACATATATCCCCTCTCTTTTGGATTTCCTTCACATTTAGGACACCACAGAGCACTGAGTAGAGTTCCCTGAGCTATACAGTGGGTTCTCATTAGTTATATATTTTATACATGATATCAATAGCTCTGGAAGTATCTTGAAGGTAGAGCTCATAGGATTCAATAATATACCAGATGGGAGATGTTAGAAAAACAGGAGCCAAAGATGATACTGAAATTCTGGACCTGGACTTCAGGACATGGTGGGAGCAGACAAGAGAGAGAGACAGAGAGGGAAAGAGACAGAAGGAGGGAAGGAGAGAGGGAGAGGAAGAATGAATGGGTAAATTAATAGCCAATCTGGAAGAATGGGAGGCATCTGAGAAGAGAGTGCTTCAGCAGGCCAGCAACCCAAACACTACCCGAAGCTATGAGACAGTCCTCAGTGTCACTGGTCCCAGGCAAGTCCAGCTACAACCCAGGAGCTCAGCAGATTGCAGTCTCTCCACTCCCAAGAGGTTCAGGACTTGAGCTCCGAGTTTAACATGTCTGCGTTCTTTACCTAGATCTACTACTTGCTGGCTGTGTAACCTCAGATAGATTATCTAACCTCTCCTGACATCCCTTTTTCTGCCTGCTAGGTGGAGTAAGTAATGCTATCTGCTTCCTTGGGTTTTGGTCCATGGGAAGTAGTTTAACTCATGTAAAGGGCTGAACATCACATCTGACTCACCATGACAGCTCAGTTAATATCAGTTACTTCTAGGAAAATGGAAAATGCTTTATGTGGGTCATATGTTGAACTTTGGGGTTGAAAGAAGCAATGGGTGGAAAACCCTAGACCTTCATGCTCTATACAGTATCACATAAATGTAAATGGTGATTGATGATGGTGATGATGGTGGTGGTGATGATAGTACTGATGGAGATGATAATGGTGATGACGGTGATGGTGATGGTGGTGATGGTGGTGGTGATGGTGATGATTACTGGTGTCATCATCTTCTTGACTCTTGAAAACATAATAGGATAGGAGGATTAAATCCTTCTTGGGGGCTAAAAGGGCAAAACCAGGGTACAGCAGAGGACAGGCTGGCTAAAAAAGAGACAGGAATTAGGCCAACTGAAGGGGTAGAACTGTTTATCCTCAATGCAAGGAGATTTCAGAGCAGGGAGCCACTTGGAGTTGGCAGAAGAATGGATTATTTCAGCCCCCCTCCAAACACCTTCCTCTGTGGAGTCTAGTGAAGGTGTTTCAGAGGCACCTGAGTGCAGGCCTTGTTAGCAGCAGAAAGAAAGGAGGCATTGATTTCAACACAGGTCATCCTGCCCCATTAGCGTGTTTTCAGCACCCAGCTGCACAGAGCAGAGGGTGGGAGCCTTTCTGAGTGACCCGGTAGGCCAAGCCTCAGACACATCCTCAGTCATGAGGATGGCTGCCTGGCACCATAACGGTCCAGTTCAGTTCAGTTCAGTTCAGTTCAGTTCAGTCACTCAGTCGTGTTCAACTCTTTGTGACCCCATGAATCGCAGCACACCAGGTCTCCCTGCCCATCACCAACTCCCAGAGTTCACGCAGACTCGTGTCCATTGAGTCAGCGATGCCATCCAGCCATCTCATCCTCGGTCATCCCCTTTTCCTCCTGCCCCCAATCCCTCCCAGCATCAGAGTCTTTTCCAATGAGTCAACTCTTTGCATGAGGTGGCCAAAGTACTGGAGTTTCAGCTTTAGCATCATTCCTTCCAAAGAAATCCCAGGGCTGATCTCCTTCAGAATGGACTGGTTGGATCTCCAAGCCCATAATTTTCCTCAAGCTTGAAAATGACCGGTCTGCTTCCATCCACAGACAAATAGGGGTGGTACAAAAAGGGAAAGGATCCACGTGACACAGACACGCACACACAAAACCCACACACCAAGAGAGACTCTCAGGGACAGCTGATCACAGGTGCAAACTGATGGGCAGGCACGGAGAGACCCTAAGACACACAGCGAGACATACAGACAACAAAACACCACGCAGAATGCATCCACAGCAAAACCCATACACACACGCGGGAGATGACCGAGATCACAAATATACAAAAATGCAAAGACCAACAAACACAGTGAGAGACACAAGAAGCAGACATACAGAGGCCCAGACATACAGACTCGTGCATGCATCCATGCACAAGTAGTGTCACATAGTGCCATGATTAAAAACTAAACTTCAACTAAAAATCAGTGTGGAAAGAGTAAAAAAGAATGATTGTGAGAATTCTACGAGTTCCCGTGTTCAAAGGAGGAGGGAGTGCTCTGCCCTCTCCCCACCACGGATCCTGTGTGAGTCCCTATCTGCTGTAGTTTGCTCTGCACGTTCGCAGTTCTGATTTAGATGATAGATAGAAACCATTTATACAGTTAAACACGGTAGGGGTCTAAACGCTGTTCCCTGCAGAACACCAGATGTGAATAGATGAACATTTGATTGTCCTCATGCCTGTTTCTGACAAGCTAACAGATAAGAAACCATCCCACTGAATTCCCAGAAAACCAGAGACCGCAAACACAGATAGCAGCACGCAGGAGGAACTAGGATGCATTAAGGCAGATTTCTAAATATTAAAGAGATGGCAGCTGGCCGGGCTTCCCTCAGCAGACTTTGTAGGTGGGATATCAGTTGATAACCAAGATGAATGAGCAGAGCATAGACTGGGGAGTTTGCAGAGCCTTGGAATGACCTCATGCCGGCAGTAAACAGGTGTCATGTGCACGTCTGGACACGGGGGTATTTGGTAGTGGGGAGGTCTGTCTGAAATTGTCTTTTCTAATAGCTGCCTGAAATTCCACTAGGAAGTTTTCAAAATTCTTTGTTGAAATATAAATGCAAACATGAAAAGAGGTCCAACATCACTAGTCATTGGGGAAAGGCAAACCCAAACCACAAGGATGTGGAGAAACTGGAACCCCTGTGTGTGACTGCTGGGAATGTAAAATGATGCAGCTGCTGCAGAAAATGGCATGGTGGTTCCTCAGAAAAATTCCACATAGAAATTACCATAGAATCCAACAATTCTACTCCTGGGTATATATATATACTGAAAAGAAGTAAAAGCAAGGACTCAAATATTTGTATGCCCATGGTGGCAGCATTATTCATAATAACCAAAAGGTGGAAGTAACCCATGTCCCTCAACAGATGAATGGATAAATACATTGTGGTCTAATGGTGGTTCCTCAAAAAAATTCCACATAGAAATTACCATAGAATCCAACAATTCTACTCCTGGGTATATATATATACTGAAAAGAAGTAAAAGCAAGGACTCAAATATTTGTATGCCCATGGTGGCAGCATTATTCATAATAACCAAAAGGTGGAAGTAACCCATGTCCCTCAACAGATGAATGGATAAATACATTGTGGTCTCTACATACAATGGGTATCATTTGGGTTAAAAACAGAAGGGAATTTTGACACATGCTACCACATGGATGAATCTTAACATTATGCTGAGGGAAAGAAGACAATCAAGAAAAGACAACTATTGTATGATTGCACTTATATGAGGCACCTGAGCCTGCTGGGCTGCAGTCCATGGGGTAGCTGAGAGTCGGACATGACTGATCAACTTCACTTTCATTTTTCACTTTCATGCATTGGAGAAGGGAATGGCAACCCGCTCCAGTATTCTTGCCTGGAGAATCCCAGGGATGGCGGAGCCTAGTGGGCTGCCATCTATGGGGTCGCACAGAGTCAGACACAACTGAAGTGACTTAGCAGCAGCAGCAGAGTGGTCTAACTCATAGAGACCGAGAGTAAAAGGGTGGTTGCCAGGAGCTGGAAATGGGGGATGAGACATTTGCTTAATGAATACAGAGTTTCAGTTTGAGACCATGAAAAGTGTTCTGGAAATGGATGCTGTTGATATTTGCACAGCGACATGAACATACTTCAAGCCACAGAACTTACATTATTAAATAGTTATTACAGTAAATTTTGGTCTTCCAGATGGAGCTAGTGGTAAAGAATCTGCCTGCCAATGCAGGAGATGCAAGAGATGCCAGTTCGATCCCTGGGTTGGAAAGATCCTCTGGAAGAGAAAATAGCAACCCACTCCAGTATTCTTGTCTGGAGAATCCCACAGAAAGAAGAGCCTGGCAGGCTATAGTCCATGGGGTCACAAAGAGTTGGACATGAATAAGCACCTAGTACATGTACACATAGTAAATTTTATATTGTGTGTATTTTACTGCAACAGTACATCTATATTGCATTATGGGCTAATGTGTGAAAACACATCTAATCAGTGGGATCATAAAGATTAGTTAGCAGCCCACAGAAATCAAAATCTCCTAGAAAGGAAGGAGGAGGCTCTTAAACATGTAATCCCAGAGAATTATCCCAAGTGATAGAGGGTATCCGAATGTCACAGTGACTCCTGTCAACATACCTCCTCTTCTCATCAAAGCTGAACTGTCCTAGGTCCCAATGCCTACCAGCCATCCTCTCCTGAGCAAGGTAGCTGAGCCCATAATTAAGGCTCTTCTGTTTCCACTGGTTTATCCCAACGAGATCCTAAGTTGAGAGGGAGCAAAGGAAGAAAATAGCCAACTCAAGACAGCCCGAATGGTTAAATATTTTAAAGACATTCTAAGGAATCACTGACACGTTGTGCCTCTTTAGTATGGGGGGCACATAGTGGTCTAACTCATAGAGACCGAGAGTAAAAGGGTGGTTGCCAGGAGCTGGAAATGGGGGATGAGACATTTGCTTAATGAATACAGAGTTTCAGTTTGAGACCATGAAAAGTGTTCTGGAAATGGATGCTGTTGATATTTGCACAGCGACATGAACATACTTCAAGCCACAGAACTTACATTATTAAATAGTTATTACAGTAAATTTTGGTCTTCCAGATGGAGCTAGTGGTAAAGAATCTGCCTGCCAATGCAGGAGATGCAAGAGATGCCAGTTCGATCCCTGGGTTGGAAAGATCCTCTGGAAGAGAAAATAGCAACCCACTCCAGTATTCTTGTCTGGAGAATCCCACAGAAAGAAGAGCCTGGCAGGCTATAGTCCATGGGGTCACAAAGAGTTGGACATGAATAAGCACCTAGTACATGTACACATAGTAAATTTTATATTGTGTGTATTTTACTGCAACAGTACATCTATATTGCATTATGGGCTAATGTGTGAAAACACATCTAATCAGTGGGATCATAAAGATTAGTTAGCAGCCCACAGAAATCAAAATCTCCTAGAAAGGAAGGAGGAGGCTCTTAAACATGTAATCCCAGAGAATTATCCCAAGTGATAGAGGGTATCCGAATGTCACAGTGACTCCTGTCAACATACCTCCTCTTCTCATCAAAGCTGAACTGTCCTAGGTCCCAATGCCTACCAGCCATCCTCTCCTGAGCAAGGTAGCTGAGCCCATAATTAAGGCTCTTCTGTTTCCACTGGTTTATCCCAACGAGATCCTAAGTTGAGAGGGAGCAAAGGAAGAAAATAGCCAACTCAAGACAGCCCGAATGGTTAAATATTTTAAAGACATTCTAAGGAATCACTGACACGTTGTGCCTCTTTAGTTTGGGGGGCACATGGCCCCTGCACTGAGGATTTTACATATATTATGTGTACTCCCAGCAGCAGCTACAGAGTCACGATTTCTGTTTTGCAGAAAAGGATACCAAAACAGAGGCCATTTCTCTAAAAAATTTGTCCCCAATCTCACAGCTTGTAAATGATAGAACCAGGATTCAGACTCAGAAAGCTCACGACCAAAACTCCAAAGCCTGTAAATGACAACCAGCTCCAGCATTCTTGCCTAGAAAATCCCATGGTCGGAGGGGCCTAGGGTTGTTTAAGTCATAGAGACAGATAGATGGGTCTCCTGCATTGAAGGCAGATTCTTTTCCATCCGAACCACCAGGGGAGCCCCTTTATTCCCACTATTGATTCCCAACAATTGGGGGTGCTCCCAATCTAGCATCTGTAGGGGACTTGCCTGGCAGTCCAGTGGTTAAGACTTCGCCTTCCAATGCAGAGGGTGCAGGTTCAATCCCCAGTCAGAGAACTAAGATTCCACATGCCTTGCAGCCAAAAAATCACAACATAAAACAGAAACAGTAGTGTAACAAATTCATCAAAAAAAAATCTAGCATTTATTAAAACCTATATAATTATTTAGGAGTTCCTAAATAATTGGGACCAGATAGGGACTTCCCAGGTGGCTCATTGGTAAGAGAATCCACCTGCCAATGCAGGAGACAAAGGAGATGCTGATTCAATCCCTGGGTCAGGAAGATCCCCTGGAGGAGGAAATGGCAACCCACTCCAGTATTCTTGCCTGGAGAATCCCATGGACATAAGAGCCTGGTGGGTCACTAAAAGTCGGACATTACTGAATCACTGAGCACTCAAAACAACCCAAGCCCCTTAAAAAGCATCAATGACACTTGCTTGGTGCCAGAATTATATCAGGGTTTCTCCTGTGGAGGAGATTTTGCTCTCCTCCCCAAGGAGCAGCTGGCAATGTCTGGAGAGGGTTGAGGAGTGTGTGCTACTGGTATCTAGTGGGTAGAGGCCAGAGATGCTAAGCATTCTAACCCCTCCTCCCCCAACAAAGAATTATCTGATCTCACATGTCAATGGAACTGAGGCCCAGAAACCCTGAATTTTATTAACTGTGTGTGAAAGGGCTGGTTCTGTCTTCCCTCCATCCCTGCCTACATCTTTGTTTCTCA
The DNA here is from genome assembly GCA_006408675.1 of Madoqua kirkii. Taxonomy (NCBI): domain Eukaryota; kingdom Metazoa; phylum Chordata; class Mammalia; order Artiodactyla; family Bovidae; genus Madoqua; species Madoqua kirkii. Next base: position 32,321 of record SJYC01099912.1, read on the forward strand.
TCTGCTTTCTAATTCATCTGCTCAATCACTTACCCGAAAAGAAAAACACCCACTCTTGCCCCCAAGCATGTATTGAGGAGAGACAACACTTGAAGTGCTCTTCAGATCTTCTGAGCAAACACGTGCAGAGTGGGCAAGCAGAAGATAATTGCCAACAAAGAGACTACTCCCAAACCATGGATTAAGAGACACAATTTTCCAAGTAAACTATGTAGAACTTTTAATTTTTTCAAAGCAGAAATAGAGACACAGAGAACAAATACATAGATACCAAGGTGGGAAGGTTGGAGTGGGATGAACTGGGAGATGGAGGATGGTACATAGAACATTATTGATGACTATAGTTGTTGTTTCACGTCTAAGTTGTGTCCTACTATTTTGCAACTCCATGGCCACAGGGCTGGAAAAGGTCAGTTTTCATTCCAATTTCAAAGAAAGGCAATACCAAAGAATGCTCAAACTACCGCACAATTGCACCCATCTCACATGCTAATAAAGTAATGCTCAAAATTCTCCAAGCCAGGCTTCAGCAATACATGAACCATAAACTTCCAGAAGTTCAAGCTGGTTTTAGAAAAGGCAGAGGAACCAGAGATCAAATTGCCAACATCCGCTGGATCATGGAAAAGGCAAGAGAGTTCCAGAAAAAACATCTATTTGTGCTTTATTGACTATGCCAAAGCCTTTGACTGTGTGGATCACAATAAACTGTGGAAAATTCTGAAAGAGATGGGAATACCAGACCACCTAACCTGCCTCTTGAGAAACCTGTATGCAAGTCAGGAAGCAACGGTTAGAATTGGACATGAAACAACAGGCTGGTTCCAAATAGGAAAAGGAGTATGTCAAGGCTATATCTTGTCACCCTGCTTATTTAACTTATATGCAGAATACATCATGATGAACGCTGGACTGGAAGAAGCACAAGCTGGAATCAAGATTGCCGGGAGAAATATCAGTCACCTTAGATATGCAGATGACACCACCCTTATGGCAGACAGTGAAAAGGAACTAAAGAGTCTCCTGATGAAAGTGAATGTGGAGAGTGAAAAAGTTGGCTTAAAGCTCAACATTCAGAAAACGAAGATCATGGCATCTGGTCCTATCATTTCATGGGAAATAGATGGAGAAACAGTGGGGATAGTATCAGACTTTATTTGGGGGGGCTCCAAAATCACTGCAGATGGTGACTGCAGCCATGAAATTAAAAGGCGCTTACTCCTTGGAAGAAAAGTTATGACCAACCTAGAGAGCATATTGAAAAGCAGAGACATTACTTTGCCAACAAAGGCCTGTCTAGTGAAGGCTATGGTTTTTCCAGTGGTCATGTATGGATGTGAGAGTTGGACTGTGAAGAAAGCTGAGCACCAAAGAATTGATGCTTTTGAACCGTAGTGTTGGAAAAGACTCTTGAGAGTCCCTTGGACTGCAAGGAGATCCAACCAGTCCATTCTGAAGGAGATCAGCCCTAGGTGTTCTTTGGAGGGAATAAAGCTGAAACTCCAGTATTCTGGCCACCTCATGTGAAGAGTTGACTCATTAAAAAAGACTCTGATGCTGGGAGGGATTGGGGTCAGGAGGAGAAGGGGACGACAGAGGATGAGGTGGCTGGATGGCATCACGGACTTGATGAACGCGAGTCTGGGTGAACTCCGGGAGTTGGTGATGGACAAGGAGGCCTGGTGTGCTGCGATTCATGGGGTCACAAAGAGTTGGACACAACTGAGTGACTGAACTGAACTGAACTGAACTGAACTGATGGAATCTAGCTTGCCAGGCTCCTCTGTCCATGGGATTTCCCAGGGAAGAATACTGGAGTAGGTTGCCATTTCCTTCTTCAATACACTATTGATGTTCATACTATGTACAAAATACATAACTAACAAGAACGTACTATATAGCACTAGGAATTCTACTCAGTGCTCTGTGAGGACCTCAGTGGGAAGGAAATCCAAATAAGAGAGGATATGTGTATTCGTATAGCTGATTCACTTTGCTGTACAGATAGTTGCTCTGTTTCAAAGGTGGAGAGCATCTCCCCTTACACTCAGGGAATCTTATCAGATTGGCTTGGACACCTAGAATTGACATCTCGTTCATTAGTATATAAACTCAGAAGTCGAACTGGCCAAGAAAAAAATTTCATTTTTTCTTGGACAATATTCTAAACAGGACCACTACTCATTTCTGTGCCCAAAGCACTCCATAAATATGCCTTCCTCCCTCCCTCTTTTCCTCCTTCCCTCTTTTCCTCCCTCCTTCTTTTCCTCCCTCCCTCTTTTCCTGTCTTCCTTCTCTCCCAGCAGCTCAGGTAAAATATACTCAGCTTAGTCAGCCCATAGTGGTGGGTCACAGGGGCAAGATGGACAGACTCTAAGGAGACCCCTGTGATTCCTTTCTACTTATATTCACACTCTTGCATCGTCCCCTCTCCCCAAGTATGGGCAAGACCGTGATTTGCTCTCAATCAACAGAACATGGCAGAGGTGATAGACCATCCCTTCCATAACTACATTATATTATGTAAGACTCCTTCTTGCAAGCTCCCTAGGGGCTCTTCTTTCTGGCTTAGAGGTGTAAGTGGTCATGTTGGAAAGTTCATGTGGCAAGGAACTTTGGGTTAGGAGCTGAAGGTGGATGGCCTCTGAACAACAGCCAGCAAAAAGAGAAACAAAACAGTTCAAGCTACAATATCAAGGGATGGAAAGCAGCTAACAGCAACACGGATTGGGGACATGATTCCTTCCCCAGCTGAGCCTTCAGATGGAAACTCAGCCCAGCTGGGTTGCCGCTTCATGGGTTCATAAGCAAAGATCCCATCCCACCTGTGCCTGGACCCCTGATCCACAGAAGCCACAGAATAATAAATGTGAGCTGTTTTAGGGGGACTGCATTGGTGAAACACTTTTTCCTGCCTTCTAACCCCTCCCACTAATACAGAGCCTTCCAAAAACAAGGACATTTTCCCCAGCTCTGAGCCCCGATCAGATGAGAAGTTACAAAACCACAGTTCTGTCCGAGCGGCCCTGGATTTATGAATGGCTCTTGCCTCCATTAGGCTGTGGGAAGGGGCCAGGGTGTCTCTGCTCATGTTTAGAAGTCCATTTGTTTCCATTCCTTGTCAGCAGTTTGCATAAGCGAGTGGTTTTATTTCTTCTGCGAGAGGAGGGAAAACGCATGAGTTACCCCAGCAGTGGAAGATTTGTCAAATAAAGCTTTTAATAATGGGGCTGTTTGACAGTTTTATAGTTCTTCAACTTCCCAGCCATTTGAAGGTGGTAGGTTTTCAATAAAAATTAAGTCCTTTTCCAAGAGAAACTCGGTCCCCTGTTATTTTAAAACAACTAGTCCAGGGTGCACTGAAGCACCTTAATTCCACTACCGAAAGTAAATCTCCCTCCTTTTCCGTATTAATAACTCGGGCAATCCATCAGCCTGAGACGGACTCTGAGCTTTTTGCACTAGTATATCCAGGTGGTCTGATGGACCACATCTGTAACTAGACTTGCTGGGTGATCATTAGGCTGTTCCTGAAAATAAATGGCCTGGCCTCCTCCGTAGCTCACTTAAGTACGCCAGGGAGGGGCCAACGACCTGGACTTCATTCTTTAATTTCCCTGGATTCTTCTAAAGTTCTTCTGGATCAAAGGAAGTGATTCAGAAATTAGACTAGAATGAGGGAGGTATCTTGTTAGAAAGAACACCAGATTTGAAGTCTGAAGACCTTCATTCTTAGAACAAGCGTCATCACCTCCCTCAAATTGTATGACCATGGGTTTATCATCTGATTCCTTGGACTTTTTTATTTTTCCATTTGTCAGTGGATGAGTGGTGAAAGGAGGATGAAAATGGGCTTAAAAGTCAGGATTCATTTTTAAATTTTTTTATTTTTATATTGGAATATAGCCAATTAACAATGTTTTGATAGCTCCATTGTTAATTGGCTATATTCCAATATAAAATTAAAATATTTTTTAAAAAAGAATTCTGACTTCTAAGCCCATTTTCATCCTTCTTTTATCCTTGTGATAGTTTCAGGGAGACAGCAAATGGACTCAGCTATCATATACATGTATCCATTCTCCTCCTAACTCCCCTCCTATCCAGGCTACCACATAGCATTGAGCACACTTCCCTGTGCAGTCATCCATTTAAAAAAATTTTTTTAATTGGAGTAGAGCCAGTTAACAGTGTTGTGATAGTTTCAGGTGGACAGCAAAGGAATTCATCCATCCATATATGTATGCATTCTCCCCCAAACTCCCCTTTCATCCAGGCTTCCACATAACATTGAGCAGAGTTCCCTGTGCTACCCAATAGGTCCTTATTGGTTATCCATTTAAAATGGCAGTGTGTACCTATCCATCCCAAACTCCCGAACTATCCTTCCTCCCAGCCTCCTCCACTGGCAACTGTAAATGCCTTCTCCAAGTCTGTGAGTCTGTACCTGCTTTTGTATCATGTCTTTTCAGATTCTGCCTATAAGGGATGTCATATGCTATTTCTCCTTCTCCAAAGTCAGGATCCTGGGGCTCAAATCCTGTCTCCAAAACATCCCAGAGTGACCAAGGGAAGATATCTAACCCCTCTGCACCTGAACTCCCTCCCATGAAAAATGTGATCATAGTTTCAGGCAGTTCTTAGAGCTCAAAAAGTCAAGAAAAAAATTAAGCCCCAGAAATGAGCAATTCATAGTAAGTATAGGGCCCTTCCTTTGCCAAGACCTGTTCTTTCTGCCCT